>JANRGW010021694.1:0-13610 GCA_024733675.1 Psilopsiagon aymara
GAACCCATTACCCCTTGTCCTCTCACTGCAGTCCCTAATGAAGAGTCCCTCCCCAGCATCCCTATAGGCCCCCTTCATCCCAGCACACAGCATATGCTTCAGAAGTCTTGCTGGAAGAAAACCTGTAATGCCCAAGTCTTTGTTTTACACATCCAGGAGAGGTGAGATCTCAGAGCTGGAGAACTGGGAGACACAGTGCCATTTAAAGAGGCTTCTATATTAAGTAGCCCAGAATTAAGATGAGTGATGAGAATGTCATAAGCTTTCCCCTGAGCAGTAACTGTGCCTGTTAGTCATGCAGTTTATCCTGATGATAAATTCAAAACTATTTGCAGAATTATGTAGAGTATAAGAAAAAAATAGCATTTTCCTTCATTCTCAGAGATATGTCAAACACGCTATAAAACTGTTTGATATAAAGTTATTCCAATTGCAGTTAAATATGGGAGACTTAGAATTCTAACCTGCTTTTAAATCAGGGCAAAAGATAAGGAGAAAACCCTTTTATTTGTATGAAAGCAGTGGACCCTGCTGTAGATGCAGATGGGTATTTTTCTTTCTCCCCTTGGGTGCATGTTGCTGATTGCTCCTGGGAGGACAGAATTTTATAGCATGCATACATAGTCCAGTGTGGCCACATGAGTCATGGCCACATGCTGAAAGTAAGAGGGCTGGAAATAGGAAAGCTAAGAAATCCATGGTTTTCTGTTCCTTTCTGTATGGGATCATGCTTGAGTATAGCAACACAGCGAGTGAAGGGCCACCGTATGTACGCTCAGATAGGTTCTGTGTCTTCAGCAGCAGAAAAGGGCACGTGGCCAAAGCTCTCATTGACATCCACGTGCCTGGTTTTGGACTGGGGGAGCAGAGGAGCAGACTTCGTTCTCACTTGCGCCGCAGAGACAGTTGTTTATACAGCCAAGTAGGTTTAGAGTATTGTTTGTCAGAGGCTTTAAAGCTGGAGCTTATTTATATCAATTGCTGCAAATGAGAGTTCTTGGGTAAAGACAAAATCTATTTATAGGCTGCTTATCAGTATGTCACGTGTTTTCCAGTTTCCTTGATGGCAGAATGAGCCCACCCCAAATGAAATAAGAAAAGCTTTTCTTGCTGGGACTGTGAGCTGCCTTTGGTTCTTTGCTCTCACATCAGTGTATGATTGCAGTTTGGTGGGGGGAGGAAATTGATTTTGTTTGGGTTTAGGAAGCAAAGGGTTTAGAAATGTCACCAGGAAATGAGCAGGCAATCAACAGGCAATTCACCAAAGGGAAGAATGTGTGTGCGGGGGGGGAAGAAGTAGGGTTTCAGTGTTATTTATTCTTGAGATGTGAGGCAGGGTTCTTTAAAATTCCCATCACCCAGAGGGAGCTGATTGGCTTCCTTGTAATTTTGCTTCAGATGATAATAAATCCTTAGCTTGAGAAACCGACTGCAGTGGGCTCTGCATGTCCAGCGCTGCTCTTTCCCAAGTTGCTCTCGTCACTGATGAGCAGATACAACAAAAAGAAACATCGCATTGCACAAAAATGGCCTGATTTGTCACACTGTAGGTGTCTAAGAGAAAATACTGCACAAACTAAGAACAAAAGTGCTAATGCTTGAAACTGGGGCTGGAAAAGAAGTATGAGGGCTTATTGTGCTTGAAAAGCTTGCTTGAAATGCAGAGATGAGTGATGTGGGTAGCAGCTGAGAGTTTAAGTTCTCTCGCAGACCCTGCAGTGGGAGGGCAGAGCTTTGCCTGGGTTCTGTGTGCCCAGCCTGTCTTGTTCCTTCAGTTGGCTTTATTTGGTTTTCGGCATAATTCACTGGGTCTGTTTGGATTTACCTACACCGGGAGCTTAACTAAAAGCTGCATTGTAACAAATGTAGGACGAATTGTGTTTCTTAATCATGAGACTGGAGCGAATGAATGAAAGGAAAAAAATCGTGGTGAGTGGTTTTAGGAAGCAGCATCACAAGGGAGACTTGGAGGAAGAAATCTGTGCTTTCGAAGCAGTAGCTATTTAAACTCATTAATTTAAATCTGTTGCAAATATTCCTCTTTATTTTCTCCTTTGAAGTAGTTGATATCAGTGGAAATCATTGCTTTTTGCTAGACCAGAGGTAGTTTTATATTAAAAGAAAATGGAATTTTAAAGTTCCAATATCTGCTTCTATTCTTTGATTTTATATATACTATGGGTAGGAATGCTGTTACAAGGCATGAACTGTACTGTCTGAAAGATACTAATTTAAAAACATGAGAAATGTGCTTTCAGTTTACTCTTTTAATGTGCCTATCTTCTGTTGTAAGTGGCTAGGTCCTCCTGAACAGGAGATGGGTGGCCATCCCATGCCTTGTCTGGTGGGAATGAAGTGTCAGCATCTGACTGCAATTGCTACGGAGAGGCAGCCAAAGATCAATGAGAGGACATTACATTTTAATGACTGGAGGCAGGGGAGGTGGATATGTGCAGATAGCGGTAGCAGGGCCTGACACAGAGCACCGCGTGTCAAGGAGCCCCAAGAGTGAGCTCCAAATGCTGTGCTGGGGAAGGTGGAGCCTCATATTCCTTTAAAATAGAAAGACACATACTGTTGGGATGAACTTTTAAGTAAATACTGCTTTTTCTCTCTTGAGATGCTCTTGTGAGACCCCACTTGGGTACTGCATCCAGCTCTGGAGTCCTCAGTGCAGGAAAGACATGGACCTGTTGGAGAGGGTCCAGAGGAAGGCCACAAAAATGATCATAAGGATGGAGCACCACTTCTATGAGGAAAGGCTGAGAGAGCTGGGGTCGTTTAGACTGGAGAGGAGAAGACTCCAGGGAGGTTGATGGTTTTAAACGGAAAGAGGGGAGATTCAGGCTGGATGTGAGGAAGAAATTCGTTACAATGAGGGTGGTAAAACACTGGCACAGGTTGCCCAGGGAAGTGGTGGATGCCTCATCCCTGGAGACATTCAAGGCCACGCTGGATGTGGTTCTGGGCAACCTGATCTAGTTGAAGCTATCACTGCTCATTGCAGGGGGGTTGGACCAGATGAGATTTGAAGGTCCCTTCCAACCCAAACTATCCTATGATTCTACAGTCTCTACAAGCACCAGGTATCCATGGAGACCCCAAGAAGAAGGGCAGAGATCTAAACTCCCATTCCAGACACCAGAAGTTGGCACCAGCCCCTCAGCACTGAAAGCAGCACCTCAGCCCACTCATTCTGGCCATATACTCTCAGCTCCATGCGGGACTCCATTGCAGCATCAGAAGCATTTCTACACCGAGGGATCCCCTGCACTAGGGAGCTCACAGGGCTAAAAGCCAGATCTGCTTTTCCCTCTTAGGGTCACTGCAAATGGGTCGGTGCCATGCAAGTGTGCATGTTGGCATGGAGCACTGTGAAGCCCATAGGGAGCAGGGCTTGGGAAGTGGCTTCTCCAAATAGCATCTCTCAAAGCCTGAGGAGGATGTGGAGGCAAAGCACACCTAGTGCAGTCTTAGTCTCAGTTTTTACTGGGAAATAGCTAAACCAGGAAAAAGTCCACTAAGCAGCAATTAAGAATGCTGGTACAAATTTATTGTGTCAGTTTTCGTTTCTTTACTCTTTCTACAACTGTATTTGCTTACTTCTAGCTAAAATCAGAGCAGTTACTACTTTGAAGTGGTTTGAAATGCTCTGTGAAGCACCTTTGATTATGGATTTCTGTCAACGTCAGTTTATTTCCCTACACCAAACCCATCCAAGTATTTCTGCTTAGTGTGGTTGTGCTTTTAGTGCATTTCTCTGCTTCTTTTAGGAAGTTTCTTTGTACTTAGTCTTGCTTCTTGAAAATCACGTGTGCAATCACTCTAAAACAGGAGCTCAGGTGAACGAACACCACTTCATGTGTTTGGTTAGGCTCACGCATCAACCTCTAATCAGTTCAAGTTCAGTTTATAATCTATTTACAGTTCCTTTCTTTTACCTACGACATGTTTCTTGAAAGAAGAAATTCTGTTTGACAGTGCACTTCATGAGTGAGGGCTAAAACCCACTTTGTCTAATCCTAAAAAGCTGCCCCCCTTGTTTCCGTTAATGAAAAACCTTGTGTCATCCTGTGTCCAATTTTCACAGCAGGCATGTCCACTCATGAGCCGTTAACCTCCTTGAGCACACCTTACCCAAGTTAAAGCCTCAACTCCACTGGAAGGTGGTTATAAATGAATCACACAGCCTCCTGCCAGTCAGATTGTTTTCCTACAAAGCATTACAATCTAATTCCAAATACTTCCATGTTTTTCTTGGTATTTTCTTGACATATTTAAAGGCTGAACGGTCTTTACTTCTGCAGCTGTGTGCCTATTGAGTTTATTTCAGGAATGAAAGGGGTAACATATCTTGATCTTTCACTTTAAGTCATCTGCAGTGCTTGCAATGTAGTCTTTTTGCTGTGCTTCATCCTAAAGTGCAGGCTAGCAGGCATGGCATGGGAAGTGTTTGCAAATGTGTGTGTTTCGTTTAAAAGCCAAGGATCAGAATAGTTGCTATTTTGGGATCTGTGCCTAATGCAATTTTCCAGTAGTAACTAAATTGGACAGCGCGCTCCATGTTTGTTTGCTTTTTTGCAGTGAAGTAGGGGTAGTGTGGCTGTTGTAAAATTGGAGCGAAGCATCGAGAGGTAGCGACAGCCTTTACAACAGTGTACGTGTTTGTTTTACCGAAGTATTTCTTCATTGTACTTCACTGATGACCTTTCAAGTCCTTTTCACATTTACATTTCTTCAATTTGATGACTCTTAGTTTAAAAAATAAGCTTTAATTTATTCTTTTCTCCAGCAGCCTTAAATTGTAGGAGGAAAGTACTTGTAGTTATGAGTAAATCTTTTAGGTTGGACTAGTAAAATGTTCTAAATTGATGACCCACAGTAATGCTTAACCTCAATTACCAGTGAGGAATTTATGTAACATCTTGTGTTTCCATAAATCTGGGAGGAAAATCCTGGCAGTCTCATCACATCTGATGCACACGCTGGTTTATATTAATTCCCTAACCTGGAATATTTCAACCTAACTATGCATCTCTGAATCATCAGATACATTTTGTTGGAAAAAGAGAGATGTTGTTAGCTATCAAAGCCCAGGCGATACAAACCAGGGAAGCTGATGGGTCCTAAAGCTATGCAGAAAGAATAGCTGCAACTCTGAATAATCTTCCTTGCTATGTACATGCCTGGTAATTGAAGAAAGAGTCATGCCTGCTGCTGCTGAATTACTGCTGTTTGCATGATTCCTTGGCTTTCTGTTGGTTTAACATTAAATAAAGACGCCTTGGAAAGAGCACCTGCAGAAAGGCAGCTTCCGAAGACAATGCCTGACACAGGGACACTAGAGTTAGCGTTGTTCTAGTTCCATCCTCCGGCTCTGAGGATCTGCAGCAGCTGAAGATCAGTAAATGATGCCGTGCTTCACATTACAGCACTGAAGAAGTGAACTTTATGCAAACTTTATATGTCACTTTATCAAGTACTAAATATCCTCATAGCTTGTTTTTCTTAATTGTGCTGTGTCTATTACTTATTCCTTCTTGGGAAATGGTATTAGCAGTGAGATGCTGGGTTTTCTGCTTAAAAATGAAGGATAAAAAGAGGCAGAGCTCACAGGTATATTTTAGAAAGGAAGCTCAGTGACAGACACAGGCTGGAGATCAGTTATCAACAGAACAAAACCTCTTGACATCCTCACCATGTAAAGGTGCTGCATGTGGCACTGCTGTATTCATTTTCCTCTCCACCTTCAGCTTATGTGGTCCTCTGTCTTGAACCTCTTTTCATTTGCAGAGGTTTTTGTAAAGGAGACCTCTGTACAGTTATAGAGCAATTCGCTTCTTTGAGCAGCTCGATTAAAGTGTTCGTCCCTTGCCTTGTCAGTCAAGACAGCATTCCTTTTTTACTGAAGATCATGTCTTTTGTAATAAGCTATTTCAGCGGAGCTGTAATATCTAAAACACGACAATGAGACTGTACCTGAAAGCAGATTAGAAAGAGATGTTTCAAAAACTCTTGAGTGAAACAGTGGCTAAATATACCCTGCCCTGAGTGTAGAGATACAGGCATGGTTTTAAACAGGGAGAGATCATTCTGCAAGTGATTCTCTCTCCACAAATGTCCATGAAGGCATTTTCCTTTTGTATGACTGGGAAATCTCTGACTGAGGATGCTGTTAATTAAACAGTGGCTCTCTGCTCATCAAAGGATGCACAACCAAATGCTAATCAGGCAGGAAATAACAGCAGTGGAGCAGGCTGCACAGAGGACATGTCGTAAGGTTGTATTCCCTGGTAAGAGTAAAAACTGCCTGGTACTCACATCTGAAAACCTGATTAAGTTGTTGAGAAGTGGGAGGGGTCTGAAGGACTCCGCGTGAAGATGTGATTTACAGAGAGGGAGGATGAAACAGTGGTTTCTTCTGGAGACTACGCCAGCTCTCTGCTTTTGATTAGCCACTGCAGAATACGGAAGATGCAGCTTGTGTCCCCTCTCACATACAGCCTGTTGAACCACAAGCAGCCTCGTTTCTTGCAGTGCAGTTACCGTTTATCTATTCTAAAAGCAAAAGGCATGTGAAACATCAGCTCTGATTTTATCTCTGAATTCGCTTATGGCACAGTCTCTTGGTGTTGGAGTGCAGTTCTGGAGCCTTGGAGTTTAACTGCCTTTAACTGTATCTAGAAATCTAGTTCTTAAAGTGCTTATAAGTTTAAAAAGAACTTAGTTTTCTTTAAATGTAATTTCAAAACACTGTTGTTTCCTTCCTGAGTTTTCATTTTCATGGTGGTTTAGTGAAAAGATCTTCCCTAAGATGTATAAGCAAGCCGAAGTTTATAGTGGAAGTTTAGATAAGCAGCTGAGCTACAGACTTCAGATAACGTGAATGTTTACAAATCAGCTTCGTTTTGTTTCTCAGCTCCTATGCCAGCTATGAACATTCTGCTCATCAGAAATATTTAACAGAAATCAGAGGGTGACTAATACTTGGTGGGAAAGATCTGTGCAAACAAAAATGGCCAGAGGAATTCAGATCCGCGGTGAAAATACTTGAAAGAATAAAATCTAAAGCTGTTCATGCATCAAATACCTTTTCCCCTATGGAATAGTATTATGGCCTCAGTGTAGAAAGAAACAATCTTTTTGGAGACCATCAGTGGCCAAAATATTCTACATATTGGAGACATCTACAGGGAATGTATTCTTTTGGAATTGAATTATCTTACTCCTGCAAGCTGCTTTCTTCCAGATAAACAAAACCAGGCAGGCTTTAAGCTGATTATTAACATATTGTACAATTAAATCAAACTCCTGGAAATACAAACAATTATTTGGATTTTATAAGTTCTCCGTTTAACCTAAAGACTGCTAGCATAAATATATGTGAACCAGACCTTGTCACCATCTGAGTTACACAGGATTTAGTACCTGGCAGTGATTTATTCAGGTTTTAACCTAGCATCAGAAGAAAGTTTCCGCCTAAGCTAAATCCAGAATTGGGAGTTGAAGTCATTCTGCATCCAAACTAAATGCAGAACTGGGAGTCAAAGTCATTCTGCACCTAGACATGAGTACTCAGCATCATGCAAAATCAGCCCCTTAGTAGTCACAAGCAGCAGGGATTCTGAGGGTAAATTCCTTTTATCACGGAGATGTCAGCTGTATTTCATGCATTATAAGGAAGCCAGTTGTAAGGAGAGAAGTAATGATTCTGAAAGTTACCCAGTGTCAGACTTTGTATCCAGCACTGTGGTTTCTTTTGAAGTGGAGATAATAGATAATAACATAGAAACAGACAGCCACTACCACAGGAGAATAATTACTGAACAATCCTGACAACAGAAGTTAAATAGAAGATACTGTAAGCAGTGTCTGCAGTGAAGAACCTTCATTAAACTATAAGACGCATTTTCACTTTGAGGTTAGGAAATTTTCCACTGGAAAGTTGTACTGCCTTCATTTTCTCTCAGGGATGGCAAGTCACATGGAGCTGAGTCCTTGCAGGCTAATTGCATTAGGCAGAATCAGAATTCATTAAGAAACCAAGGAAAAGCCTGGTTTTCAAGAAGCAGCTTCATAATAAAATACTATAGATGCTATATAGGCACAACCAGAAAAATAATTGGTTTAAACATACCAAGACAGAACATTTTAAATCAGATAGAGCTGTCAATTATATGGAAATAGTTTTGTTTGGTTGGTTTTTTGGTGCCTGATGCAAAGAAACAAACATGAAAACTTGAAGTTTTCCAGTAAATGCCTCGTACATAGCAGTCACCAAGGTTTTTTATTTGGTTCCATATTGGAGTAGAGGTCTAAGGGTTTGAAGTTTGTGTTCTAGGAGCTGCTGCTAAATCAGCACATAGGTAAATTGGGAAACTGGCACTTCAAGGTTAAAGCTAGAGGTTATTGAGCTGTACAGGGAGGAGAGGCATCACCAGTGTTTGTAGCTAAAGAACCAAACGTGGCTTTTGGTAGAGACATTTGATAGAGGGAGCTCAGTTATGACCTGTGCTCCAGAGCTTCTTAAAAGTGGCTTTAGGAACTGTGGTGGGTTTAATTACTTGTCTTCAGGAGGTAAAAGGTGCACATTTATGCCTGCAAGGTAATTGTACAGGTACTGGCAGCATGCAGCACCAGTTGCTGCAAGCAGCCACAATGCTGTTAGCTTTGGAGGGCTCCTGTTGAAATGAAGGTTTGGTCTCATGGGCCTGCTTGTCTGAAGAAGAGGTTGCACTTTAGCCTAATGCAGTTCTCTGCATGTAACCAGTGATAGGATAAGCTGTGGCTGGATTTTGTCATTATAACACTGGCACAGGCTGCCCAGAGAAGCTATGGCTGCCCCATCCCTGGCAGTGTTCAAGGCCAGGTTGGACGGCGCTTGGAGCAACCTCCTCTAGTGGAAGGTGTCCCTGCCCATGGCAGGGGTTTGGAACTGGATGAGCTTTAAGGTTCCTTCCAGTCCAAACCATTCTGTGATTCTTTTAATCAAATTCACCCAGTGGAAATGGTCAGCCCAAAGCAACTTTGATGCTTGGCCCCTTTATAGCCTTGTATGTATGGGCTCATGGAAGGAGAAAAGCTCTCACATTAATGTACTTTATATATAGGTATGTCCACAACTCTGTGGAATTCATCTAGTTGAATTTCAGAAGTATTCTCTGTTCTGTGTAGCGAGCCCGTTTCAAGGGCTTTATCAGGGTCTGTGTAAAGTGTAGGATTGTGTTCTAAAACAGTGCCAATGCAGTTGGTTTTGTTGCTTCGTTTTGGTTTCAATAGAAACAGAAACTTTAGCCTTTGCTTTTGCTGCTGTTTCGGCTGAATATGTGTATGTGCTTGTGCTGTCATTTCCTGCAAAAGAATTGGTTTAATCAGCGTTTGCCATGGTTTTAGGACTTCGTTTTAACTGTAATATTCCTCCTTGCCATACCGTTATTCCCACCTGCTGGGAATTGCAGGATGTATGACTCTGCAGTGAGTCTCCACAAGCAGCTGCACTTCATATAAACGAGGAGGTGTATGTGCTCATGCCTTCATATAACCCTTCTCCAAAAAGGAGTTAATATGTCCCTGTGGGCACAGTAAAGGAGCTGTGGAGTTATGTTTGCTGAGAGATCTGGGCTGGTAAAATTCCCCCTCGGGCCTCTATTGCTGTCGGGCCAGTAACTCACCTGAAAGCATAGCTTGTCAGAAACTCTCTGGGAGGCTCAGCTACTTTAGGGCTGATGCACTTGTAAAGGTTTTGCTAGAGAAACTTCGGCAGGAAAAGCCCTACTGCAAATGCAGCCATAGAAGCAAAGCAGTTCTTTTACTGGCAGAAGTTTGTTTACTTCAGTGAAATGGTTTTATTGGCAAAATAACTTATTACTATGTCCTCACCCAGATGTCTGTTACCTACCAGTGAGGCCCAGAGATAGGCTGAGATATGAGTCTTGTGTAGGAAAGAGCCACCTGCACCCACCAAGTGACAGGAATTGAGAATTAGGGTCTCCAATACACAAAATCAGAGCTTGTGATTTATTGTTGCTGCCAGTTAAATGAGGAGAAAGACTGCAATCCACACTAATGGAGTTGAGATACTGAGATTCAATTTAGGAGTGAAAAATGCCCTGGCCTTAGTTAAATTTAGTAGCTCATCCACTCAGTGGTAATTGTACACTTGCAATTCCTTCGTCTGGACTGGACTTAAAATCTGTACTTTAGTGATCAGATTAAATGAAATTCTAACAATCAACCGGGGTTAGACAAAATACTAATTAAACCCAGGGAAGTCTATTAATGTAATTAGCCTCAGGGCAAGACAATTCAAGAACTGGAAACAAAATATTTGTAGCATCCTGTCATTTCTTAAGTAGTGTGTTAGAGTCTGGAGAGAAGAGACAAAAAGTGGGAATCTTGGTTAGTAATGAGAAGGGCTGAGTGTGTTTTAGATATTTTATATGTTTTATACCTTCTGGGTAATGTTTGGTTTGCTCCTGACTTGTGGCGCCAATGTAGGGTGACTCTATAAGTTGTAAACTGCACAAGAAGCAACCCGCATGGCTTGGTTTGAAGAAGTGCCCTCTTCACCAGCCTCATTAACCAGCAAAGGAGTCTGGAAGCTGGATGCGCATTGAAAAACATAAAAAGTCCTTGAAAACCAGTTTGGTTTATGTTTAACTCTTCTCCTTTGAGGTTGTACGCTCAAAAGTGAGCTCTGTGGAGCGCAGGAAGAACTGTTTGTGCTTTTTCTGGGCCTTTGTTTTTAATGGGGGCTGGATTTCCTTTCCTTGTAGGACTCTTCAAAATCAAATTTTTAGACAGTGCTTTTCCCTTTCGTAGTTCTGCACATCTGAGATGTTAGAATGCGAAAAGTGGGGTTAACTTGTTTCATTTCTGATAGTTTTGGCTGGGCTCCATAAGTTGTCAGCAAGAGCTCAGTTTGTTCAGTCCCATGGAGCAGGAAATCTTATTACAATACTGTGGTCTCTTCAGAGTGCCCTTTGAAATGTCCTTTAACCTTGAATTCAAGGAATAGAAAGTACTATCTTGCAGTGAATGGGGTTTACTACATTGAGCATCATGGCGCTGGCAAAGCAGACATGGGCTTCCTCTTCCTTTGCTGACTGAGCATTTGCCTTGTGCCAGAAATCCCACTGAGATGGTTCCATCAAACCCAAAGATGCCAAATGCAGCAGTAAGTGTGATGTTCATCTGGCCTAATGTTTAAATGCAATGACATGAGCTTCCTGCAAATATGGAGACATTTGCAGCAGCGCAAGTGATTAGTAGTAATTAGCTTTTACTTGCTTTTAAATTGCCCTTATCTATATAATTTCAGTTACGTCAGCATCTGATAAGTTTGGGGCAAAACCTGAACACTTGAGATTTATATTTACTTTGTCCTATCTTTTATTCTGTGTTTTCTATGTTGCTATTCTATGTTTTAGAGAATGTTTAACTTTCAACTTTCTGATGAAATGAAAAGTAGAATACATTGGATTCCTTATTTACTGTTACTTTGAAGGCATAGTGGAGCATGAATCATTTCTCTTTTTGGTTTCCAGTAATCTAATACAGGCTCTTTGGCATTAAAACCATCCAAAAATCATTAAAAGCATGGTAGGACCTATTAGTCTTCAGATGTCCCAGGCAGTACTAATGACAACACTGGTACACATGTTAAGAAGTTGACAGTTAAACACGTAAATGATTAGTTTTTCTCCCATAGTTGAAAGGTTTAAGGTCATGCATCTTGTGAACTGGGAGGCGTGTTTTCTGTAGGCTCACTATGAAAGTGTTTGTGTACCATCTTTAAACCTCTTTGAAGTCTTTTTCTGGCTCTTTGGTGCAAAGGGCAAATGTGTGGGGCATCTGGTCTACAGCAGATAATCATAAACTGTTTCCTTTTAGTGTTATGAAATGTTGTGTCCTTAAATATACGTGTGAATTATGCAGTTATGGTCTCAGTTTTTAAATTTAGATGCTTCAAATCAGAAGATGCCATTTCAGGAACTTAAGATAGAGGTTAGAAAACATCAATTACTGGTCTGGAATTCACATTTTTGAAACTGAGCAGGGTGTAAAGCTTATGGGCATTTTAAACCTCAGCTCTATCATTCTAGGATTAATGTTGTGAGTTCAGAACAAAATATCAGTGAGAACTACTGTTTCTCCAGCATTTTGCATATTTAGCCATTTAGCTACAGATCTCTATTTGGCCTCATGAAGTTAATTTAAGAATCCCATCTTTGTATAACAGCTCAAAATGTGACTTTCTTAATAAGGAAAAATGTCGACAGCTATGCAAATTCTGCATGAAAATTAATACAAACAGCTTTGCTTTGACATGCAAGTTTACATTCTGCTCTCTGGTGCTAATGGAAGAGTGAGAAAGAGTATTTTGGTTACTGTTGCAGACTAACTTCAAACCCTCTGATCTCTGTAAGCCTTATTGTTGTCATTAGCCAATGGAGGATTAAGGCTCAGCAGAAGAGCTGTTCCATTGTCCTCTGGAGAATAATACTGGACAGGCTGCACTGAGATTGGTACTTCATTGGGCTTTGTAAACAAGATTGGGACTTTAATAGATGCTTGATGTGTGCCTAGCTGGTGATGAATCATTTAGAAGGAATTAAAGTTGGAGCTTGAAGGTAAGCAGCCTTTTCAGAAAGAGGGCTCAAGCAGTCATGGAATCAAAACCCCACCAATTTTCACAGCGGGGGGAAAAATGTGCAAAACCAGGCTCCTGTGAAAGCTTTCAATGCTCCTTATTGCTCAACCTCACCAGGAAATGCTGAATATTTCTTAACCATTATTAATGAAGTGTATGAAGAAACGGAAGAAACCTTAAAACTGAGCAGAAAAGTAATAAAAAAGGATCTCCTGAAATGTGTCTATATGCATTGCAATTGCCTGGTGAAGCAATCACTGTCATGAAATGACTAAAGCATTTGTTCTGCAGGGACTGTGCTGTGTATTGTGATGCTTTGGGTTTATTTTCTTAAGCATGAAGTTTAGGAAGGCTTTGTTATCATTTTGCTGATGTCCCAAAGGTTTGAAGCTGTTGCTGTCATCAAGCTGAGAATAAAGGTACAAGGCGGATGAAGTTGGGTACCAAACAGAAGATTTTTCATGTTTGATCTTCAAAGCAAGGATTGGCATTTGCAAATAGCTACACAAATCTTTCAATGTTTGTTCTGCAGCAGCTAAACATAGAACAAGATACTTAAAACTGGATAAAACCCACCAATTTCTCATGCAGGTGTAAGTTTAGGTACTGCTCAGCATAAGAAATTAGCGGTACCAGGATGAGTTTAAGTGTGTCTCTGGAATTACAACTTTAATATTTTCTTTATCCTAGTAATAATGACTTACTGTTAAAATTTGTTGTTCAAAAAGGATATCAGAGAGCAGCAATTCTGAGAAAAATCTAGAGGCTACAGTACAGCTGGAGGCCAGTAACGAGTGGTGTCCCTCAGGGATCGATATTGGGACCGCTCTTGTTCAACATCTTTGTTGGTGACATGGACAGTGGGATTGAGTGCACCCTCCGCAAGTTTGCCAATGACACCAAGCTGGGTGGTTCGGTTGATATGCTGGAGGGAAGGAATGCCATCCAGAGGGACCTT
>JANRGW010021697.1:0-29606 GCA_024733675.1 Psilopsiagon aymara
AGTGAGGTCTCACGAGAGCAGAGTAGAGGGGCAGGATCACCTCCCTCGACCTGCTGCTCACACTCCTTTTGATGCAGGCCAGGATGTGGTTGGCTTTCTGGGCTGCAAGAGCACACTTCAGGCTCATGTTCATTTTTCCATTGACCAACACCCCCAAGTTCTTCTCTCTAGGGCTGCTCTCAATCTCTTCTCTGCCCAATGTTTATGCTGTCCAACCAGGTCACAGAAGAAATCCTGTTCTACACTAAGTAAGTGTTTGGATCAGAAATAGTTATTTTGGAAGAAACCAGCAAGCTTGACAGATACGCACCTGCATGTATGGACATATTCAACAAAGGTGACATAGCTGTCACAAAGGAGGGTATTTTTTCAACCTAATCCATGAATTACTAAACAGTTTATTAATTATGGTTACAAGCAGCATAGTCCAGGCTGCTCCAGTATTTTGGAAGCTGCACAGAAAATCAAGCAGATTCCAGAATAATTATATACAGAGACTTGAAACACAGTGCTGACAACTTACCTGTAGCTTCACTTTTAAGATGTTACTCAAAACTGTCTATGTATTACAGTGAGACAGTGAATGCCTTCTAAAAAAACCTGCTAGAATGAAATCTAGAATCATAAAGGCACTTTAGTATATTCTGTTAGCATTTTCTGAAAGGCCTCTTAAGTAGTCAAAAATCTTGGTTTTACAATGCTTGCTATAATGTATCAATAATAGATATAATATGGGTGTCAATTTTGGTATAATATGGATGTTGTGCCTTTATAACAGCTGCAGATAGTCAGTGAATATGATTATGATCTTAATGCAATCAGAAGTAAGCACTTCTATACCCATCAAGCTAATTACAAGTCACCTAAGAGAAAAGAAGATAAAAATTAGTACGTCAAACAGTTACAGAAAATATAACTGCATTATACCTCAGGGGGTGGCAACCGAATTGAGCAAGCCTCCACACTGATGCAAAGCTGTCTCTCTGATACATTGAGGTCTATGACTAAGATAAAACCAAAGCACAAAGCCTAGTTTTGAACTATAGTGCATCTGTTAGGCAGAAAGCTAAATTAAATATTTATTTAAAGTAATTGCTAACGAAAATGCTACACTTGAAAATCAAAAGGTTAGACTTCCTTAGCATGGAAATTAAAATAAAGTGCATTTTAACTGTGAAAAATTAAAATAATTATGAATCATCATCTGTAGAGTACACCTCCCTAGGAACTCATGGCTGCCCCTGCATCCGGGTGCTTGATACTCACATCCTTGAATTATAAGCACCTGTTTTCAAAGCAAATGTAGTTCTTATAACCATTGGCTGTACTGAGTCGTCTAGCCCAGTATTACACATCTTGAAGTGGTCAACAGGTAAGACTGCATGAGCAATGCAGGCATTTACTGACACATCTCTAGAACATTCACTCAGCTCTCAACAAACTGTAGCACACAGTCTGAATGCATCATATTCCTCAACATATGTCCCTGTTACAAATTTAGGCACCAGTATCCCTAGATGTCATCTTTAACTTTTATACTGGAATTAAAATATGACTTTGTAACTTTTGCAATAACTAAGCAGCATGCTCAGCTATTAGCTGATTTAACTTTTGTGAACAGCAAATGTAGTACAATACAGGACAGTCACTTTAGCTTATTCTCCTATCTTGTATTATGGAACTTCACATCACTTGCAAGACTCATCATTTGATGCAAGTACATTTAATTGTAATCATAACTTGTAAATGGAAAATTTCAATCTTGACTATAGATTAATAGCAGAAAAATTACGTTTTTTTACAGTGCAATTTGACAGAGGTTATTTCAGAATGAAAAACAGAAAGATGCTGTGTTGGTAATACTATCAACAGGATATTGTACTTACCAACAGCATTCTGCCTTCCTGAATGAGACAAAAAATCTTTTCCTTAATAAACAAAACAGATAGACATTATTTTCTAAAACATGTCTAATGTCTTTATGCAAAAAAAGGAGAAATTACAGAGTTTTGTTTGTGTGTGTCAAGAACGATGACAAGTTTGTTCCTTTTAAGGACAGAAAAATCTGTGTCAATTAACTTTTCACTGATTCATCCACATATCAAAAAAAGATTCATGAAAGTATAGCAGCGGGCAGCAACTTTATCATAATTTTCTCCACCCAGTAAAGAAATTTTACACAGAACTATCTTTAATTGACCAACAGCTAATGAACTTCTCAGGTTCAAAAGCAAATCTGTATAGTATTACTACATATTCTACCATATACCATCATTTTTGCCCAGCTTTAGCAACATAAATCATTAGACAAGCTGCATGTACCAGGATCACATTGCTGTTAGTCAATGTTTTTCATTTATATCAGCTACTATCTAGCCCTCTACTTCTACCTGATATTCCAAAATCAGATGATTTCATTCAGAGCACTACATATTTTGAGGATACTGAAAACAAGATACCGTTAATATTGTGCCTGGAAATAAGACAATATCTTATATACTTTTCTCAATGCATATTTGTTATGATCTATATAATTGCTCTACTTAATGAGAGCACACCACAGTATCTGAAACACATTTGTTCTCCATACTTCATTGATTCAGATTTATCCTACATAGGAGCTAGTAGACACTTGTCAGGCAAAGGAACTACCATCCAAAAAGACAGATAGAATGAGAAAGAAGGATAGAAGGAGATGTTCTGACAGAAAACCACTTCTGTATTAGGAAAGCATGCAAACCATATGCAGAAGTGGCACTGACAAAAGCCTGAATCTGAAAAACAGGCCCAATTTCTAGAGCACTTTAAGTGTCCAGCAGTATTTGGTTTGGAAATTATTAATCTGGTATGTAGCACTCAGTTGAAATAATTATTTATTTTATCTATTACAAAGAACAAGGAGGAAGATGAAAAAGTGAATTCTTAACTTTAATCACTGAACTTGGATAAAGGAACAATAAAAATGTAATCAAAGAAAAAGTCATAGGATATAAATGAATGAAATAATATAAGGAATGAAATAAGGATGGAAATTTAATTATGGACAGCAAATGCAACAATAAAGAACTCAAAACTTAATGCTCAATTCCTGACCCAGGTGAGTCAAATACCTTGCACCAAGTAATGACCAGCTTTGTTCCATCTGGGTGCAAGTCTGGCTGTCAGTGTGTAGGAGAGACAAGCTTGGAGAATGGCTGGACTAACTCTTTGTGGTGCTTGCAGCTAATAATGACAGTGAGCAAAGAAAAATACATTATTAATAATTTAACACATTTTTTTACAGGCTTCAGTCATAATTTAATCAAAGACACTACTACTGCATCTTGGAGCCAAATCCTAGTATATGTTACATTCTTCACCTACTCAGCCACAAGAGGAAGTTAGCACAGTATTTGATGCAGGCATTTTGTTTCCATGTGTTAGAGTAAAGTGCACTACAGTTCACTTAATGCTTTTACAGGGCTGATAATAGACCTGGGGAAAAGATTCATTGAGCTAAATGGAGTACTTTACTAGATATGCATCTCTTTCCAGACAACAGCCACAACATTCAAAATTTACATATATTAACCCTGCTGTCAGACTCAAGACCAGAAACAGTTCTTGCAATTACAAGAACAGCAGATAAACAGATTAATTAAATAAACAAAAGATAAGTAGCTTCCTTCACCCAACAGTACTACTTGCCTGACTGCTTGCCTGTGCGCAGTTAGCATTAGTCAAGAAAAATAAACTAATTACAATAGGTTAGAAAGAGCCAACTAATAAACCTCCAGGAGAACGTTTCTAATGAGATCTGGCAAGGATCTGCTTGCGGCTCATGGCTATTAAATATACTTTGTACCACTAATCTGGTTTTGGAAAATCTAACAATAACAGGTCAGTTACACAGATCAACATGAAGCAGCAATGCAAGGTAAGCATATTTGGGCAGTATATGACTTACTAGTCCAGACACGCATTTATACTTCTTGGAACAAAGAGAAATACGCTCAACGGGCTGTGTAAATGAATCATAAGAGCTCCTGGCTTTGATCACAAGTAGTCTTTTGACTCAGCAACTTTAGTGTGTCCATACATGCATTCATAAACTCCACAAACATGGCATACTAGAAGACAGTATATCATATGCATAATGGTCTAAAAAGTATCAGATATTAAGCTCAGGGGTTCTCATTTCTCTATGTTTGTGTTTTGTTTTTCTGAGACTGTCCTACACAGGCTGGGAAAAGCCAAACCGTGAATGGGGAGACAGTTCAGCTTTCTGAACACCTGCACCTGCGGAACCTACAGGGCACACACAGAGGTGGCTGATGCTCTCAAAAGAGTTGCAGGTCTTTGGCTCGAGGGGCAGGTCTGTCATTGTCTCAAGGACAAAACTCAAGGCTTCTGAGCAGGATCAGTATTACAACTGCAGTAATCTAATTAAATTGCTCAGGAACTTCTCAAAACTTCTGACTGACAAAGTATAATTACTAAACCAAGATTCATAAAGGACAGTTTGGCAGGCTTTTTTTACCCTGAACTTGGCTTCCGTAGTGCAAACTGCATGCCCTACAAAAAATACACATCTCTGGAAACAGCAATTGATGAGAAGTGTAGCAGTCTTAAGAACTGCGACATGTTTCAGCACTTACAGTAGCTCCTTGTTTCTCTATGTAGGCCTGACATATTCCTGATTTGTAAAACGGTATCTAAAAATAATAATAACAAAAAGCAAATTAAGGGCTATTTTAGCAAATCATAAATTAAATTATGGTCCATCACTGACTTAGCACAAGAAAAACATGCTAAGGAATAGTTACAGCAAAATGTCATATCCGGTACATTAAAGGAGCACAATAACTAAAATGAGTTCAGACATTTAACAGTGTAATCTCATCACCAGCTAGAGATGTATTACGAAGCAAGCAAAAGACTGTCCAAAACAAAAATGCAGAACTCTGTTCCTGATGCTCTCACTGTGAATTCAGTGGCATCTTACCAATTGAGTCCATTTTGATCCACAAAAGGCTCACCATCTGAAAAGGCCATTTCATCAAAAGAGTAGAAGACATAAGCTGCCATCTACATTACTAACCCACAAAAATAAAATTTTGCTTTAAATGACATTATTTTACTTATCCTTGATTCTCAAACAAACCACTTCTTAGAGAAACATGCAGGGATGTGTGATGGATACACTTGACTTCTAGCTGTACTTTGGTTCAGGCTGACAAAGAACCAACAGGCTTCAAGTCCTTCCAACTTGAGAGCTGGAAAGCCCCTGGCTCATGCAAAAGGGAATGAAGTATCTTGAAAAATAATTGAAAGGTGGTTTTGAAACTCAAAAGTACAAGATAACCAAAGTACTGAACAAGATATCAGAGCTGAACTGAAGACATCTGCCTTGCCTATATATTGACTAGCAGCAAACTACTTCACCCTATAAATAGTGAAATCAGGATAGGCCAAACTTGAGCTATTCTGGAATGGCAGCTGGCCTGTGTGCCAGATGATACTCCTCTTGAGCACGGACCTTCTAAAGGCTAGAGATTCCTTAGCTAAGACTAAGAAATCCTTCCTTAGCCAAGGTGGAGAGATCTCCTACCTGTGGCAGATCCTTGGTAAATTACTGGTAGCATGCTGAATTAATACTATGAAGCATTACTAATCCATGTAGCTACTCAGATATTATAAGCATCATATGGATAACTTCATCAGATGTGAACCACTGACCAAGTCTGAAACAAAGAGTGGACACCTAGGTTCCAAAAAGAGTTTAGAAAACAAGGGGGTACACTCTGAACCTCATGACTGAACAGGAGAATCCTCTTTACTCTTCCTGCCTCCATCCTCTGTATGAGTCATTCTAAGTCAATTTTCCTCTCTATGCTTTTTCCAGGCAGTAATGAATAAGGTGAATCGTGCTAAAACTTTGTTAAATTCCATCAAAATTACTGAACTCTGTCAAATTATTATTTTACCTCAATAAAACATATTCCTGCTTCTCTCTTTTGAGTGAGGTACATTCCACTCATTTGCTAAGGTATATAACTACATACACTCATTTACACAGTGATACTGACCGCCATTACAACTGAAATTTGATTTAGCGTTCCAATAAGAGGTGCAGAAAGGATGTCTTGATGCAGGAATAATAACTGCCTATGAAAATAAATAAATAAAATGTCAGAAAAAACGTTTCTTTCCCATACCTGATTTTCTCATCTTAAATTTATTTTCCTCACTATCTTCAAACATAATATATTCCACTTTAAACTGGTTTTCAGTGGCTCAGTAAAGTATGTTGGGCTAGTCCAAGTTACTTGTTCTTAACCCACCCACAGTGGTCTAAGACAAAGACCACAGGCCTTTGGCACATGAACAGAACTCTCCAGAAGTGTTGCTTTTGGCAGAGTTTCTTGTTTCTCCTCTTTCCAACTGAAGGTAAAGACATAATGATTGGCAAACATTAAGGAGTGTACACATGCTTTTCGAGTATTCTTTTTAGTCAGCCTCCACCTACATGAAGCATTCCAGCTTTGCAAATGAACAGAGGTCAATTTCAATTATTTTTTAATTTGGCCTTGTTAGTTTCAGCTGATGATATTTAAAACATAATAGCAATGGGTTTTTTTCCCCAATAGCATAAGTCCCCCACCAAAAATGCTCAGAAAAACAAACCCTACTTTGAACAGTTTTATACCGTTTGCTGCTGATAAGAATTTTGCTGATTTTACTACACTTAATTTTAGTACTGCTAATAAAATCTTTGATTTTATTTATTTATTTATTTATTTTAATAATCACCACTAGCTTCTGAAATAACAGCCCTTGAAGTTTTTTACCTGCAAATCTTTATTTGTGTACTCCTGGTCTCACTTTCCGGTATCTGAGAACTCAGTGTTACTGTAGCAGCACAGAGTTTTTGTAGTTCTGGCAGACTGACAAAGAACAGAGGCTGGTGCCTGGTGCCATTCATGTTATATGTCGATTGCCTCAAAGCTGCCCCTGGGTCTTGAAAGGAAAAAAATATTTCATTTTTATAAGGCAGGTATTTGTTTACTGAACTTTTACATATATGGTATCAGATAAATGAATAATCTTCTGATTAATTTTAGGTAGACAATATAACATAATTGAGTCAACTAAAATGGGCAGCTCAATATACTGTTGCTGTAAATACTGTACTACATTTGAAAAAAAAAACCCCCGAAATATTTAAAAAACATTCAGAGTAAAGACAAGGACGAAAGCACCCTTTCCATCTTCTCAGTCTCCATTGGGGCTGGAATCTGTCTGGGACCCAAGAGCTGAGGAATTCCCGTGATGCTGGTTCCTTCCCATGTGGCAGGAAAGTCTAATTCCCAGGAGCTCAACAGAGCTGTCCCCAGTCATATAAAGACTATGGCTGTACTGTGGCAGAGAATGAAAACCACAGAACATGGAAGCACACAGGCAGCTGCACTGTTTCAGCCTGTTGGATGACTGTTGCAGCACAGGCAAGGCTTATAGTAAAGGAACTATAATATCTCTGACAAAAGAGTAATTAATATTTCATTATTTAAAGAAAATACACCTTTTAACTATAGCACCTTTCTCAATCAAAGTGTTTCGAAGAAAAACAAGCAGGTAGAAAGTTTACTGTTATGAAAAGCCAGGAATAAACACTGCACACCAGAAAAAGCTGTTTTAACAGTTCTCCCCCCTCCAAACCTTAAAAACCTTTTGGGAAATGATCTTACCTGCACAGTAAAGACAGCAATAAATACTTGGTTTCCAAATTTTAGGAAGCCACCAGGTATTCACCTGAAAAACAATTTTGCAAATCATGATCAAAAAATTACTAACTGGAAACACTTTTTGAGGAACAATATCAAAGACAACTTTGTTGTTCTGACTTTGCTTTGCTTTGCTTAACAGCGTTACACATTAAAAAGATCAACCTCAGTCATATCTTATAAAAAGCACATGGTCAGTGTTTTATAATTGTAATTTAAAATAATTTTTCTTAGTTTCTTACCCTTAAAAGAAAACACATTTCAAGTTTTTTTTCTGGCAATCAGGAAAAACAGAATTTTTTTTTTTTTTTTTAGATGCCAGACAAGTCTATCACTTCATCAGAAAATTCCAAAAGCTACAGCTAAAGGGAAAGCACCATTTTAAACAAACGAGAAAACAATCTCGTGCATTTGCAAACATGGAAAAGCTGAGTCCTCAGTTTTCATAATGTTTAAAAGAATCCTAAATGGCCAACTGGGGATTTTATGGCAAAGATATTGTAAAACACATGCTGCAACACTCCAGTAATCCGCTTGCTGTTTGAGGCCAACTCCCCTGTTGTAACCACTCATCGTATCCAGCTTAAGTTAAATCTTCCAGTCATTTTAAAGGCTAATGGGACAGAGTGCTTCTAAATGGCTTCTCCCTTTAGGGGAGAGGATAAAGACATAAGTACCAGTTAAAGAAGTACCAGTTAAAGACAGAAGTACCACAAAACTACCAGTCAAGAGAGAGCTACCAGTTATAAGTCATAGGAAATAAACCCAACTGCTTTCTGCGCAAGAAATTTAACGTGTGTGGGAGAAATTATATCTTTTGATGCTGATAACCACAACATGTGAACTCCTGCAAGCTGAACAGGCCATCAGTTGGAAAATGGCTGCCACTGGTTTCCTGTCAACACACACAGGTAAATCAGTTTGGTGGCAATATTTGTTATTTACAGTAGCAACCTGGGAAATGGAATGAAGACCTCCTTATTAAAGCCGGGAATGCCGCCAAGCCCTGAGGGATGGTAACTATCTTCCCACTAGGCTGACCATAATGAACTAGAGATGGGATCTGAAGATCATTGCGACATTCAGCGTGAAGCTTGTCCTACACACAGGCAGCACACACACAGGGCACAAAGCAACCACCTAAACACGTTTTGAGGAAAGGCACCTCAAGAGGTCACACTGGGTAGATTTTATGGTACTGAAGCGATGCTGTAAACAAATCCCACAAAAATCCATGGTCTGTAATGATGCTGAGCATGTGCTTGGAGCTGCTGCTGTTGAGGCACCCAAGGCGTGCACAGCTGTGACTCAGCACCGGTACCCCAGTGACAGGGTGGGAGGAAGCCATTCTGGCCCAACAGCTGAGCAAGAGTGTCAAAGGCCAGACGGAATGAGCAGGGGCTTAGCTTCTATAAAATGGAAGGCCACCGGGATGGCTGTAAAGAGGCACCTCTGTCCGGGTCCCTCACGCTGCCGCTGGGCTCCCTCACGGGGTACGCTGAGTGCTGAGGCAGCCCACACGATTCCCGCCTTCTACGCGAGGAGCCGCCGCCGCTCCGGACGACGACGACTACGCTGAGGGCACAGCCGCCCGCCCGAGGGGGCACGTCGGCCACCGCCGGTATGGGCACCCCTCCGCGACTTGCCGACCCGTGTTCAGGGTTCCTGAGGGGGAAAACAGGCGGGGACGGAACGGAGACGCGCTGCGCCCCAGCAGCCGCTTGGTGACCCGCCGGGAAGGTGGGAGAGCCAGGCAGGCGTAACACTGCAAGCGGCGGGACAGGGGTCTTCTGCAGGGCAAAGCGGCAGGCGCTAGCGCCGCCCAGCGCCCTCAGGCAGCCGCGGTCTGTTTCGGCTGTAACATCTGCCTGCTCTTAACGCTGAAATGCGCCGGCAGCAAAGGCGCAACAGCTGGGCAACAAGCAGCACTTGGCTGAGGAGACAGCCAGCGTGCACTCGCGTTGTAACCAGCGCCGCACAGGGGTGGAGGCAGAAGGAACGGAGACGGGCTGAGCCCCGGCCGCAGCCCGGCACACGGCGGGGACCGCCGCACGTAACGGGCGGCTGGTCACACGGAGAGAGCCGCGCAGGCTCACAGCGGCGGGAGGAAACAGCGAGGAGAGACCGAGCCACGAGGCCGCAGGATCCCCTCCCAGGTCCCACCCACCGCGCTCACCAGCCCGATGCCTTCTTTGAACGGCGGTTGTCTCCGCCAGTGAGAAGCCGGCAAGCGAGGGGGCGGGCGGTGATAGGCTTGCGGCCCGGCTCTGGTTAGTGTGCGTCGGGGAGCGGGGTTGTGTTCTGTTCGGGAGTCGGTGTTGTGTGGCGGGGCAATGGTGGGCTCCAGCGAGGCCGGCAACGAGGCGTGGCGGGGCCGGTACTACCGGCTGGAGGAGGTGCAGAAGCACAACAACAGCCAGAGTACCTGGATCATCCTGCACCACCGCATCTACGATGTCACTAAGTTTCTGGATGAGGTGGGTTCCCAGAGAGGAAGAAGGAGACCCTGGTGGAGTGATGCCTGCTGCCGGCTAGATCCGCGCTCTGTGGCCGGGGTTGCACTCCGCTGCAGGCCTCCGGCGGCCTCCCCCGAGGAGGGGGTGCGAGGCGGTTGCGGGGCAGCGGGGTGCTGCCGCCGGCTTGTCTCGGTCGTGCTGTTGAGGCGATTGTGTGGCGGCCGTGGGCCTTGGGCTGGAGGGCGGCGCGCGATATAGGCCCTAAGGCGGGTTATTGCTGCGTGCGCCCCGCGCCGGGGCAGACAAAACCCGAGTGTGGCGAGCACGCTGGCCCCCACTATTCGTAACCTGTCGCTAGGAGCTGCTCGCTCCCTTCACCTGCCTTTAAACTTTCCGCCGTGGTATAAACCGCAGTGCCCCGAAGGCTGTGCCCTTGCTGGGGTCCCAGAGCACTCGGCGTGGGCGTGCGATGACACTAGTACGGCGGTCAGGTGGAATGCCTTTGGTTGTTTTGTTCCCCTTCTCTGGTTAACGACTGATGTTTTTTTGTCACTTGCTAATTATGAGCAACTGATGTAAACACTGATAGTCGTGGTTAACAAAGAGGCATTTTAGTTCTTCTGAAACTTTCTTCAGTGGAGATTCAGAAATGCAGGTACTGAGTAAGCAGTGATAACGTTTAAGTTTCCTCTCACTCCCATTATACCCTCTCTGCAAAGGTCTAGCATCCGGTTGAGAAGCATTACTGTAGCTTTACAGGGATTTCTTCGAGGGTGCAGTTTATATTTGTAGAGACATGACAGCATTCAAACCTAAGTAGCTCTGCACCTCCATCTTGATTTTTGTGGTTGCAGACTTAAAATTCAAAACCTAAATTGAGAATTTTAGAAATAAGGTGGGTAAGCCATCTTTAAAAGGCAGTGTTGACACTGATAGTATTTCACTCTTTAGCTATATGTCAGCACAGTTTGGCTTTTCAGTGAGGCAGGATTGTGAAGTTGATCTATTGACTCTTCCTCGATTATTTTTAATCTGGTTCTGTCCCAGGTCTGGTTTGTCCTTTAGTTGTGGAAATGTTTGTTTGGTTATGCAGGAAAGGCCAATTTAATTACAGACAGCCTGGAGGAGAATGCACTTTTTCATATGGCCTGAAAATGGAAGTAGCTGTTTTTGAAAAACTTGGTTAGTTTTGGTTGATACATAACTAGGTAAGTGCTCCCAGATTAGCTGGGGGAGGGGATGGTCACACACACACCCACAAAACTCCAAGCTGAACATAACACAAGGAAAAAAAAAGAAAACCCGTGCTTGACAAAATCCCAAAGAAGGTTATGAGCTTTTGGATGTAAGTAGCTGCACAAGGAAGCTGACAGCCTCTTCCTTCTGTACATGTGATGAAATTGGTTACTATTAAGAGACCCTACCTACCAGATTTCTCAAAAAAAGTCTTCATTTTGGCCTTCAGGATGATGTTGCTGATTCAGCATATCCAGAGAATTCATCTTGCTGGGAAGCAGTTGAATAGTTGTGGGTTTGACAACTGTGATAAGTCTGATGCACTTGGGTCAACCTTTTTTTCTTGCTCTAGAGAACTTTCAATAGAATATGGCTGTATTTCGAGCTGAAATTCCTGAGTCATGTTCTGAGACAATAAATGAGATTAGATGACAATTTTCAACAAAAAATGAAGCTACATTCTTAAGGAAAGTTATTTGATTCTTGTGTTGGTGACTTTTGGTATGGAACAATTAGAATAAAATATTACATAGGCCACTTTTTTATTATTTTTTTTTTTAATGCTTTTGATACCTGGTTAATTTTTCACGTGATGTGCTAATTCTTTTGACACCGTGAAGATGCTCTGAGGCATTTGCCTGTGATAGGTGAGGAGAAATTGGAGCTAGCCTCTTGCTGGCTTGTTCCAGACTACTGTAAATATTTCTCAGTGAAGTAGGAACTGCATTCGCTGTTTCAATAGCATTATTAAACTTGGTTTTGCTTCTTGCTGCTCCTTGTAGGAGTAGAAAAGCTTAAAATATTTCAAGAATTAAAACTAGGCTACTAAGACAAGTCTAGTAGTGGTAAAGAGGATGCTCTGCTAAAGCATCACCTCAGTTTTCCTCTTCTAAGCAAGTAAAAGTATCAGTTGACTAAGGAGTCAAGAACTGGGGAGGGAAGCTGACTTCCTTGTCCAGTTTCTTAATTCAACAAGCAGTCTCTCCAGCCATATTTATTATGGAAATAATTTATTGGTTATGAATTTGAAAAATATACAGTGCTTCACTGTTACAAACACTCTGGATGCTCTCTTGCCTAGTAAGTGAAAGTATGCTGCTGCTTTTCACTCCATTACAGTGCTGTAACAGAGCTGTTGTCTGTTTAGAAAGCATATAGATGTTTAGGGAAGTTTGTTTCGTGGGAGCCATCAGCCTCTGAGCATTTCTTTGAAGTTGGATAGTAAGCGGGCTGGGGGTGGTGATGTGTAAGTTTTGGGAGTGGTGAGGCTGAAGAAGAGAAGAGGCATCACATAATGTGACTATGTTGGCTTGGTTTCCTGAGGACAAGGCTTTTAAAAAGAAGTCTTTTGAAATACATATGAAGTGCTGGAGAAGGAAAGGATTATGTATTTTGATACCTTATCTTAGGGATTACTGAAGATTCCAGCAACTGCTTTTTTTTACATGTGCATTTTTTTTTTTTTTTTTTAATGGGACATCTTGGCAAAGTTTATGACTTGAACATATATCTGAATTTTATTTGGTTGTCAAAGTATGCTCTCTAGGAGAGGAAATCAAGACACCTTGTCTTTTGCAGTTTATTATCTGAAAGCTCTTGATATGAAAGACTATTCCTGAAAACAGAAACTTGTATATCAGCTTTTTCATTCAAAGGCTGTTGGACTTGTATTACAGAAAAGTTGTGAACTTTTCCATAGTTTCAGGTGCTGTGTCATTTAAAGGAGAATTCATGTTTAATCATAGGAGGGTCTCTATGGCTATATCTGTATTGCTGATAAATACATATATGATTAATACTACTGAGCATTACCAACATACTTTAACTATTAAATGTCAATTAATGGATTCATGAAGTAATCCTACTAGTCAGTCTTTGACATCTGATGAGCTATACAAGAGTAGCTGGGCCTATAAAAATCAGAATCTGGATCTGCTTCCTGTTGTAGTTAGTTTTCCCTATGGCTTTTGTAGAGATTTGGTTGGATTCCTTAAATAAGGCAAAGAAGCTAACAAGAATAGAAACATCTCTCTGAGAGAAATCCCTTGTTCTAGAAACTATGGTATGTATCTTAAATTGGTCTAATGCAGACTTGTTATTTCAATTGTTGGTGGTCTCAAAATCTAGCAAAAACATTAATGGCTAATGAAAATGGGTTTTCATAAAGTATGAACTTGAGCTTTCACAGCACTGTTTCTAAACAGAATGGGCGGTTCCCACTAAATGTGTTTAGTAATGCTGCTCAAACTGCAGAAAGGCAAATATTGCTTTACTGTCAGAATGAAAAATGTTCTGTCCACTGCGTGCCAGTAACTTGCACTCATTCAGTACAATGATATTGTGCAGGAGTGATGTTATTAGTTTAAACATGGAAGGTACTAAAAGCATGTATTGAAGGGTCCTGGTACTAGCACATTTTGAGGTCTGTCAGTGTACCTTGTGAGTTTTTATTGCAGAACCTTGCAGTATAAGAATGAAGACTAGTGTTGTCACTTCCCTGAGTTCTGATTAAGCTTGCGGGAGATTTTGCAAATGCTGTGGAAAAATAGCACTTCTTAGCACCCTTTCACACAAGGCACTGCAAGCTATAATTGGACATGGGGAAATGGACACCCAGTTACAGAGCATTTCTTCTGTACTTTATCTAAAACCCTAATGTTGGTTTTCAAAAATACACTCGTAAAAAGATCGAGGCTTCTAAAATTTTACATGAGTACAGAATTTCTATAACTTAATTGCAGAATATAGATAGCTTAGGAGACTTTATTAAGATCACTTTCATGTAGTCTGAAAACAAATGGTGTTATTCTGTCTGTCTTGCACAATAACGCTGAGGTTATCTTGGTGTTCCTGGCTCTGTTGATGCCCCTTTCTGCTTCTTGTTCCCTGCAGTGCAGAAAGCAAAATTTGAATTTACAAGACTGCCACTGATGAGGACCATTGCTAATCTCACCAAAAGTTAAAGTGGACCATAGTATGGGAAGGGGGAGGGGCGAAGAATTGTGCATTAGAGCAGTTATGAGTTAGGGTAGTTATACTTTAATAGAGTCATGAACTATGATACTGAAAAAGTTACAAGACTGTAGTGAGAGGGGGAAGAGGTGATAGGTGTTCAGGGTGAAGTAATTATGGACTTATGACCCAGATGAAGGCAGGAAGTTTAACTGCTCATGTGCCTTATCTAAAATTTTCTAATGTGTTGCTGTTAAGAATTAGTCTATGCTATGTACTGGTGCTGGCTCTGTACAGATATGTTATGCATGTAACTTAAATATCTATGTTACTTTATTGGGAGTATCCTAGGAAAGAGCTGGACGAGCTTAATTTATCAGCAAAAGCTTTGTTTCCTTTGACCCACTATTTTGCCTGCAAAACACTTCAGTTATCTGTATCAGTAGGATTTCAGTTTAGAAGACACTATCTGTGTAGTTTAACAGGCTCTTCAGTTCCAGGGGCTGTCCAGAGGCTCCTCATTAGAGTAGAAAGTCTGGTAGCAATCTTTGTTCACCAGGCAGAAGCGTGAACAAATGCCCAGTATAAACAAACCTTGAGAAACTTGGTGAACCATGGAAAATTCTCTGCTTTTGATAGAAAAGTCACTTCTTGCCCTTTGGGAGACATTACAGTCCCTCCCTTTCATTGAGGGAGGTGAAGTATCTTCATTAGTTGCTTGTATTGCATGCTGTGGCTTGCAGAGGGGTTTGTAAGTTTGCATCTTTATGCAGAGGTACCATCTAATACAAGGGCTTAGCTTTAAAGTACTTCAGAGTACTTTTGTGTGTGTCTAGTAGGTTACTAGTGTCATCTGCAAGATTGCTTAAGAATTCTGTGTCTGATTATCTCTTAACTTAGTCATGGTGATGTGAGCAAAAAAATACTACCTGTTTTCCAGCTGTGGTGGCAGAGGTCGGGCAGCTTGTCCCCTTCAGCTGCTGTGTGCTGGCTGCTGAGAGAGTTGGTCACAGTCACTGTGATGACACTAATATTGTGGTTCTGTAGACAGAGGGATCAGTTACTAGTTAGACCAAAAACTAATTCTGCAAAGAAAAGCTAAGTGCCTCAGTGAAGTTGCTTGTATAGCTACATGATTCTTTGTAGTGGCACTACAGAAAAATCTGTGAGCAAATTAGTATATGATCGTTCTGTAGTTAGCAACCTGCAGGTAGCTCATTAAAGTAGTCTGTGGAATAGTTTTAATGTAGATGCTGTTATACTGGTAGGTATCAAATTAGCTGGCTGGTGTATTGTTGGGGGTAACTAGTGTAAACCATGTAGGACTGAGAACTTGCTGGAGTAGTGTTTTATCTACTTGTGCAAGTAGGGTTTGGTTTCACTGCAGTGTATGTATGTGAGTCTGCATGCTACTTATGCAAGTAGTGCTTTATGACTAGTTTAACTTTTGGTGCCTTCTGCTTGTTGATGTCTTGTTTAAGTATGTTTTTAAAGGAATTTTGCCCTTTCTGCTGAAGATACTACATATATGTGTTTTGGGGAGTGGAATCCTTTAGCATGATATTAAAATAAAAAAAACCCAAACAATCCCCGAACCTACATTACTGTAGGTATTCTTTAAAGTCCTAATTGTGGCAATATCTGTGACAACCTGTTAAAATGAAGTTCAGTTTCTTAAATGTGTTATATGTGTCAAGGCACTGAACTTGAGTGAACCCTAAACTTTTGTCTAATCATTTCCCTGAATACTTATCAGAATGGACTGAAGGGCAGGATTTTGGTGAGTGTGCCATATTTACACATCTGCTTGTGTAATCTTTACTCTGCGTGCACTCTTCTGACCTTTATTTGGCTCAGCTGCTGTGCCTAGTCTCTATCAGTTGCTTAATCTTGCTTTTGCTTAGTCATGGTAGGGATCCTTTACCATTCTGGCTATGGTATCTTGGCTTTTTTTAAAGCATTGCATAGGGTTGTTTTGGTTTTTGGTGGTTTGGTTGGGGATTTTTTGTTGTGGTTTTTGTGTGTGTGTGGTAGGGTTTTTCTTCCCTTTGTTTATGTGTTTTTTGTTGTTTTTTTTTTTTTTTTAGGCAACTTCAACTATTAAAATGAATGTCTGCCTTTAATGCAAAGATTTGAGTTTCAGAGTTCTGATACTACTGGAAACTGGTGGTCATAGTGTCTTCTTGATCTGTATAAACAAGTCTTGGCTTTTTTTGTAGGAGAAGGTTTGATAGGAACTTAATGTGGCACATGTGAAGTAAATTCTAGCTTGCATTGCCTAGACTAGCAGGAATGTTTATGCTATTTCTTTAATCTACTGTTTTAGCATAGCCTCTCTGTTCAGCAATGCTCCAGGCAAGATGACCCTAAATAGTAGAAATTTTGCCTATTTTAGTCATTTCAGACACTATAGTTGAAAGTATCAAAACCAGAATTGATGGTCCAAAGCCGTATTTCCTGTGTCACTGGTCAAGTATTAGAACTTATTTCATGGTTGCTTTAATTCAAGGCAGTAGTACTGAAATGTATTCAACTTGCTTACCTTATCGTTCCTGGTGTTAATGTAGCAGTTTCCTACTTAAAAGTTGAGTAGTGAATTTTTATGGCATGTTACATATCTGTTAGATGAATGAGTAACTTGGTGCTGAAAAAATGCACTGAACAAAAGATCTAATAGATTTTGCAGTATGAACAGAGTTATTTGTTGGCTGGAAATGGGGAACTGCCAGCAGTATCAAAGTGCTTGCTGGGGAAGAATAAAAGCCAATGGAGAACAAGTTAAGGGAATGATGATAGGTTTGAGATATTAGGAGATACTGGGAGATGATTTCCTACACTTAAAGGTTTTATCAGCAAAGGAATTTTGAGGCACCATAGTCTGCTAAAACCAAACTGCTATTCTAGTGTGTTGTATGAGCTTTCAGTAGTGCTTCAACAGTTCCAGAGTAGCTGACTTACTAGGTAATTGTACAATTTCCTTTGGAAAGGACTCTGTAGGGTTATCTAGTCCGTACCCCAGCTCAAACTAGGATTAACTTGAAGATCAGGATCCTTAGTGCCTTGTGTAGGCAACCCCAGAGGATGGAGGTTGTGTTCTCCCTTGCCAACTTGTTTCACTGCTTGATTGCTCTTATGAGTAACTTTTTAATGTCTGCTTGGAATGTTCTTGCTGCAACTTATACCTTTAACCTTTTTTTCCTTTTGCTGTATGTGCGACATTTTTTGGATAAAAAAATACACATTTTCTGCTGAAGTAATTCTAGATTAATAGTTGAGCTATGAAAAGACTGAATCCAGTAATGTTCTAAATGCTTTAGTTGCTATGGGTAATGCCTTTTACTATTTTATGCTGATAAAGTAGAAGCTTTCCTTCCTTGGATTTGGCTTCAGAGAGTACATAAGCCTCTCTGAGTAACTGGAGAGCTTTATGTTTACACTAAGAAGTCTAGAAGCTGATTTTGCAAGGACTTTTTACTACTTTTTAGAAATTAAGAAATTCCATTTTTAAAATGTGTAATGGTTTTCAGTAACAAATTCAAATGCATTAAAAATTGCAGCATCCAGGTGGTGAAGAGGTCCTCAGGGAGCAAGCTGGGGGAGATGCTACTGAGAACTTTGAAGATGTTGGCCATTCCACAGATGCAAGAACAATGTCAGAAACCTTTATTGTTGGGGAGCTTCACCCGGTGAGTATGTGAGAGTACTTTTAATTGCTCTTTACTGTAGTGGTTTTGTGTCTAGCTATTTCTCTGTCAATTTACTTCAGAATAAAGGAAAGCTGCTAGTTGTGGATGGACCTGGACTGGAGATAGGTTTCCCCAGTATGAAGGTATTTGATAAGTGTAGCATAAGGATGGCCACATCTGAAAGTTTGCTGCTTTGAAATATTTTACAGCATAATTCTTGAATAAACTAAATATGGAATCGTGTCATTTCTGGTGTCCCCTGTAAGCTATATAATGAGACTCTAACCCCTGAAGGTGATATGTCAGAATGTCTAGACCTTTTCTTATGTCAATACTCAGAGTGATTGCTAACAGCTACTTTTATCATGGTAAATATATATGCCAGGCCTCCATCTGGATCTAAAAGTATATATGAAGAGCTAGGGTTGTATGTTTAGAAAATGGCTACTGTAAGTATTGTACTTTTAGTTTGATGCTCTGTCTTCTCCTCTTTCTGGTTCCCCCATTTTGACCTCTCAGTGTTCTCTACTCATAATTGTCAGGGTTGTTTATGATTAGTTCCCACTGTATCGTCTGTCACTTCCTCTTTTCTATAATGTCCTTACCATTTCCTGTATTTCTAACAAGCACCTTCCTCCTGCCTCCAGATTTAAGGATTAACATTTAGCTACAGAGCTGCTGCCTTGGCTTCCTTCAGATAGGCCTTATTTAATCTTTGCTGCATCTTAATAGTTGAAAACCACTTGTTAGAGATTTAGGCTGCTAGTGTGCCCATCTGTTCTACTTTATTGCCCATCCCTGCCTCTTCTCTTTTCCTCTTCTGTTTGTTTTGTGTATGTTCTGTCTTGTGTTCAAGTAAGTATCACTGTCTTAAGTAGTGTATTTCACAGTAATATTCTTAATCATGTGTCTCTTAGGTCATCTCTTGATAAATGTTAATAATGCATCTTCCCTTAATATGAAATAATTCTGCACATTTGCAACCTTACTGGCTTGTTACTTAGTTCAGATAGCAGTAGATGCCAGTAAAGTTGTTCTTAACCTGGCTACCAGTTGATTTCTTCCTTGCTTGGCAGGTGCCTATTTTTATTTAATGTGAAACGAAAAGATAGTTTAATGCATAATTACAGCGCTGTTAAGATTATATACTGTTGGGCTTTTTGTAATGAATGTGACTTTTAAGTAAAACTTCATGAGTTTTTCAAAGATCCGAGGAATTCAGAACCATTGCACAGGATGTTGGACAAAACTAGCTAAATGACTTTGCCCAATAATACAAGTTATACTAGGCAGAAGTAAGCTAATACAATTGAGATCAGCTCATAAGTTGAGGTTATGTGTACTGTTTAGAGACAAAAAAAAAATGCAAGAACGAGGGCAGAAGAAATAATGAAATATATTGGAGATGTGGGTTTTGCTTCCTTATTGCCTACTGAGAAGTATTTAAGCAAGTGATCTTGTTTGTGGTAGCTCAGAATCATACACTGACATCTGCTGTTTTGTAAGTCTGTTTCATACGTAAAAATAGGTCCACATTAGCAGAATAAATTGCAAACTGGATTTAGTGACTTTTTAAAATGCTTTGGGATTTTGTCTAAATGTTTGTTGCTTGTTTTCATGCAGGACGATAGAGGGAAGCTTCAGAAACGACCAGTAAGTGTGTTCTTGAAACACCACATTTTTTCTTTTGGGCATTGGGTATAGTGTCTGTAAATGTTATGCCTCTAGAGGCAAAAATAATTCAGCTCCGTTTAAATGTAAAACTTGAAGTCAATATCTTAAACCTATTAATATGGCTTTGAATTATTCTTCCTGTTAGCTGCTCTTTTCTTATTTGTGTGGTTTTGAACCAAGAGGTTACTAAGTGTGAAGGCAGTACACTGTAGCAAAAAGGTGAGTCTAAAATTGGCAAACAGTTTTCTAATACTCAGTTTAAGAAAAAAGCCAACTGTTTATAGACAGATTAAACTAAGTGGGCTTTTTAGGGGGAATGTGATGCTCCACAATATATTGTAGAATATATTATAGCAGAGAGAGATTATATTACATTATAGTAGAGATAACGTAGAGGCATTTGATTGCTGAATTATAGATCAGTTAATTTGCAATTATGAACCCTTTTCAAGGTGAATATACTATTTGCTTCCTGACTGTCAGTAGATTTTACTGAGTGTTCTGTCAGTGCAGTGTTGCACTTGTTTTTGAGTTTATTTTTTTTTCTGTCTTTGATAGACTAAAGTTGTGTTGGCACTCAACTCCAAAACTAATAAAATACAGATGTCTTTTAAGGGAGAAAGTGCTTCAGGTATTAATTTGTACAGTTCCTGCGGCTGTGTGGATAGAGGATGTTTGCTTAGGGCTGGCAAAACACCAGCAGTGCTATTAGGAAATAGTTGAATATTATTTTTAGGTGAAGTGCAGTAGGAATAGGGTCTTACCATTGTTAAATATTATTGGAGGATCTTAAAAGTGACTGCTTTTTTAAAAAGTAATAAGCTAAAGGGATGGAAACAAAAAATACACTGAAATGTTTGCTATAACAATTATTAATTTTATTAAGGACAGAAACTACTATACAAATAAAAATCAGAAATGGAGTGGTAACTGAAATTCACATCTTTTTCCCACTGAGAATAACATCTGCTATTTGGATTCCTTTGGAAATTCAGGGTAGCTTACACTTAAGATGTAAGAATAGCAGTGATAAACAGCTGAGAAATGGACTGCCCAGTGCAAGTTGAAGTGTACAATCCCTTGATTAAGCTCACAGGAACTTACTAAACTAATCAGAATATTAGTTTGGCCGGAGCATGGTGGCCATTAGGGAGTTAAGATCCAAGTGACTTCTTACCACACTACTATTTGACTTACTCACTTGTTTTAGTGCTGGTCATAGTTTTCTACACTGCATGTATGTTTTCCGTCATTCCAGAAGGAAGATTGAGCGCTTTCCTTCAGCAAGATGTGTGGGTGTAGTTGATGAGAGAGTTTCACTTTGCACTGTTCTCTGGGGGGCAGTGTGACAGGTTCAGCTCTGTGCCTTGGCTATCTAGGAGCAGTCAGGAGGCCTTGTGCTTTCAAATGTCCTTATTCTTGCACTGTATTTAAAGTACCCTCAGTGTACATGTTCAGTGAAGTAGTGTTTAAAAACAAGTTTTGATGAGTTTTGCTGTATTTTTCTTACTGTCTTGGCGAGGGGGGAGCCATCCTCTGGGCCCTGAATGTGACAGGTTGGTTGTTGTAGGAGGTGATAGCCTTGATAGTGTGGATACAAGCTGTTCCACACTGTTTGGCTTTGGGGTTAGTTTTTCATGGAGATATTCACAACACCAATATAGGTGTAATCATTGAGTCCTACTCTTAAACGTGGTTACATCTAAACCTATGATGATTTGGGTAGTTCCAAAAGTAGCCTGTGTGAACCCATGGGAGGATGTTGGTAATCTTGATCTTTTAGAATATTTGTAGTCCATTTATGCTGGAGCAGCTAATTTTTCAGTGATGGAAATTGAAGTACAGTTTGAATGCTTGTATCTTATAAATGTGCTAGGGCCATGTGAAGTTAGTAATAGTCAAAGTAATAAGTCTTCATATAAATTGTACACATGTACCTAACTGGGATTTGATCTTGTAGCACTTTTCCTATGGAAAGTGAACGAGGAGTTCAAATCAGTGTAAGAAACAACTATAATCTGACTGATGCTTAAGCTATCTGAAACGCCGCACTAAAAAAATTAGTTTAATAAACCTTGTGCATGTAAATTAGTAGCTTTCTTCATGTAGGTTTGATAAAGGAAATGTTTGCATATTAGTTCAGAGTATTTTCAATTAGCTTTTAGACAAGTAAGGGATCCTTTAGGCAATTAGAACTTTTCATATGTACCCTTAGGTTGAAGTTGGCTTCATGCAAACTCAGAACAAAGTTCTCTGTGGTGATTTTTCTTTTATTTTAATAACGATGCAGTGTTGACTACAGAAATTGCTGCCAGCTGATTTCTAAGACAACAATCTGTTATGGGAGTTCTGAGAAAGTGCTTTCCAAATGCAATGCACAGAGATGTTTTTAAATTACTCGCACTTGATGAGTGTCCTGTTTTCAGCATGGTACTTAGTTGCAGGCTAAGCTTAAGCCATGACAATGAGTCTTGAGCAATTGAGGGGGTAGTGATGATGGAGTGGGATGACTGCCTGATGTATCTTTTTATGCTTTGCTTTCCAGGAACCTCTTATTACCACTGTTCAGTCCAATTCCAGGTACAGTATGACACCTGATGTCAAACTTGAAGTTCCTCGAGATTGTTTCTGAAGCTTAGAAAGCTGAATAGCTGCTATCTACTGGAAGCTTAGATGTCAGAGGGTGGTGCATGAATATTTCTATTCTACATGAAGTCTAAGTTGGCATCTGTGTATCACTTTACAAGCATGTTGGTTTACTAGCTAGGCTTTTTTTTTTTCTCACATTGATAGGTATCAGCATCTACCAAATGTTTTATGTCTCACAAGCTTCATTTCTGGGGGCTGCCAGGTGAATAGAAGACATTTGGTGCCGTGCCTGACTTTTTTTTTACTGGCATGGACACCTTACTTGCAATACTTGTAGCAAATCTTACATCTAGGGGAAATGAGAGGATTATGCCTGTAAGAAGGAAAGTCTGTTGGAATTGGGTTGGGGGAAGAACACTTTGAAACACCACTGAATCAAACCTTATAAAGTTATATCCTGCTGCCAGTTGCTTTTGCTGAAATGTCTGAGGACTGTTCCATGCCTCTGAGTGGGGAGCTTGGGTGCTTGGAAGTGTCATGTGATGTGCTGCTTGAGTGGCTTTTGAATGAATGATATTCTGGGCAGCGTGCCATGATTTAAATGTTGCGTGCTTACTAGAGTTTTACTCTAGTAGGCAAACTTCTTGTAAGCTCTAGTACAAGGCCTTAACAGTACAAGAGTTTTTCTTTTTACTTGGCTAGCGTGTTAGTGGCCAGCCAGGTGTTTTGCTACACTGCCTTTGAAGTATTTTTTGGTGTGGGGAGGAAGGACTTCTTTAAGCAATGACAATTTTTTGTTAGAAGTGTGTGTTCAACAGTTTGTTTTGACTTGCTGTTGTCGCTTCTTAAACTGTTGTTTCAAAAACTTCTTTCTAGTTCATGGTCCAACTGGGTGATCCCGGCAATAGCAGCAATCATTGTGGCCCTGATGTATCGTTCCTACATGTCAGAGTAAGCGCCTTACTGAGAACTAATGCAAGAAGAGATTGAGTTGGGAGAGAATTTAAGCAATCCTAATCTGTTTCCAGATAAAAGCCTGGTGTCTGAAGAAAAAATCCACTCTTTTGGAAAACTGAACCATTCTTTTCTGCTGTGCACTTTTCCTAATGCTGCCTTCTTATTTGCTGTTCTGAAGTGATAAAAAGGCAGCATTTCTCTTTGTATAACAATTGTACTCCCTAATGAATTACTTGATAACTGTATTATTTTCTGTATTAGAATATTGTTCTGTATGTAACACTGATCATGGTTATTTCTCTTTAGACTGTAGTGGGGTCTGTAGAACTCTACATATAAATTTTACAGCTTTAAATAACTACCAAAACTGTGTACAGGTATTTGTCCACGTACACGACTTAACTTAAAAAAACATATTGTTGTCTTAAATGTAGTATGTCTGAATGAAATGCTAATTAAACATAATGGAAAAAGCTGAAAGGAGTAGTGGGTCTTGGTAGGGCCCAACTGCTTACAGGCACCTATCAGGCTATAATGAGCTGATTTTTTTCTTCCTTTCCTCTTGACATCTGCTCTTACAGTTGTTGTAGATTCTCTACTAGCAAACTGTTCTGTTTGACTCCTATTTAAAAAAATACCAGTGAAATATGAGCTCCAGTGTTTGGCATAATTATATCTGTCTTGGTTTTGTGAAAAGTAGCTCTCTTGCAAAAAAAAGTCAGAAAAATGTAACTGCTACTAAATACTGTTCCTGCCAAGCACTCAGGTGACTCTGGAATCTGTTCTGGAACTTCTAGGCTTTTTATAAAGTCTTCAGCTTTGTCATGTGCATTGTGATGGGGGAAAAACTGATAATGTGGAATCTGTTTCTGACTGTTCTGTGATGTACTCCTTGGTGCTTTACTATGGAGAGATTACTATTTTCACTGCTGAATACAAGATAACCGAAAATATGCGTTTTGCGGTGAATGTTTTTAGTCATATGTAAATGATTATGAATAAAAGTTTAATTGCTTACTTTTGCTGGCTCAAATACGTTCACTGAAAATGTTTCTGAAGGCTTGGCAGGATGCTTTCACATACTGAGATGTCTCTCGGAATACCTCTTTCATGGTGCATTCTAAGAGTCAAGGTATGTCCCTCATGCAGGGGAGTTGCATGTAAGAAGTGGGAAAGTGTATTATGGAGCTGGTGGCCTAGATAAACACTTTCATCGCTGTGACCTCAACACCAGCTAGTGACTTAGCAGTGGTTTGGCCCTGCAAGCTCTTGCCTCCCTTACATTCATCAGTAATTTGAAACACTGTTCCAAGGGCTGCCTCTTGGCAGCATCAGGGGCAGCATGGAGGTTAGGCCCCTGTATCAAGTCAAATCAAATTGAAAGTTTATTATAAGCATGAGCTTAAAAAAAGAAAAATGGGGGAGGGGAAGTGCTGTGACTTCAGGAGATTGTCTTGTGCATATGTAGGAATATGTCAATACAGGAATCCATTAAGGATTCCTTTTGTGGTAATTTCTTTACTGTTACAGCAAGTAAGGGTATCTTATACCTTCAACTGTGGAAGTGTTTAGTATCTCTTAGTCTTCTTGTGTCAGACTTGGTTTATACTTACAGCAGAGCCCATCAACTATATGTTGAAAATTTTAGCATGCAGTAAAAATGGGAGTGTTTGAGATTGTCTAGCATCAACTTATTTTGTCTTGGTGTTGCCTTAGCTTTCCATCTGAATGGGTTGAAGGGGAATTTAAAAATTTGGGCTTTTTATGGACAACCTTTAAAAGCACAGATTAACTCTTGACTTGGTATTTAGACCCATAAATCAAGTTTCAAATCTTAAATGTTTTAAAAGCTAACAGAAAATTCAGGTTCACATGTCTAGGTGAGGGGGAAAGGGGGACTCAAACTAGCAACTTTATAAAGCTTAATTAACCTTTCATATCTTTTTTCCGGCAAGAGTTTCAGGCTGGGATAATTATGTTCGCATCAGCAGACAGGGTAGTGCAATCAAAGTGGATCTGTAAGGTCACCCTTGCTGCAAAAAGTTTTTTACCTATGCTGTGTATGTTTTGGGAGTTTTAGCGTGGTATAGCTCTGTTTGGGTCCTGTATACTGGATGTTTTTTTACACAATTCCATAGCTGAGTAGGTGTACACAGAGAATTTCCACTTGTGAACCACAAGTGCTATGAGTGGAGATTGGAAGGCAATGCTTAAAAACCCAATACAAGTTAAAATGCTAATGCAGGAGCAGAGCTCGTACCTCTATTCTTGGTCTGTTTGTATTCCCTTCCACCAGTGCTGATGGAAGTTGTTCTTCAGAGGTGGATGTGCCTTTCAGATTTTTGAATTAATTTTGTAAATTAATAAAACCATAAACTAAAAAAAAAAAGTCAGGTTTATAATTTTCCTTTTCAGTTCCCGAAGCTTTGAGCTGCTTTCCATAGGGGTGATACGGGAGTTCTTGTGTGGCTAGTTCTTGAGCATGAGAGGAAGAGAAAAGGTACATGGGTGTGGTGAGGACTGAATGATTATGCTATTGAAAGACTAGTCTATGGAATTAAGGGTAGTCAGTGTTCTTACAGTCTGAAAGCAAAAAGAAGAGACAGTGTGCTTTCTTCTCAGAACAAAATACATTTAGTGACAAAGGATTTGCTCTAACTGGTAATTAACTTCAATACTAATTTTTGCTTGGAGAAGCTGGTTTTGGTGGTTGAAGTTTTACACTATATATCTTATGTTGTCTACTTGTACAACCTCACAACATTTGTAATTGCCTTAAATTACTTGAGCACTGCATTATTGGTCTTGCCTGTGCTCTGCTGTTCATAAGAAATACATAGTGGCAGAAAGCTCCCTTAAATGGAGGCAGCCTTGGCTTCTTGGTGGCTGTGGAGTAAAGCCAGCACAACTTGTTCACTTGCTCCCTCTGCTATGACAAGGAAAGAATTGTATGCTGTCCCTTTCTCTGGCTCACTTGCTGAAGCACACTGGCCTTTCTCTAGTCCCGGACGCTGTGCTGCAAGTCAGGATTTTGCAGGATGCTAGGGAAACTGGCAAGGGGCTACAAGCTAGGCAAATGGAAGCTGATCACAAGTTTCCCTTGGCGTAAAAAAATGGGAAGGTACTATTTTTGTTTTCTGAATGTTTTACTACTGGTAAATGAGCTGTATGAATTCTTGTCCAGTTTGAGCAGAACTGTTACTGTATTTTCTGATTTTTTTCAAGGCTGGCAAGGAAGATTATTAACTGAAACTCAGAATGAGCTGTATCAAAGCATCATACTAAAACATGTAGAACAATAATAACGTTACAGCATTTTCTCCTGAATATAGAAAACTCTTTCAGAAACAGCATGGGAGGAAACTCGTGCTCCTGTATTCTAAGCTGTGATGCCTGACCAGATCGGAGTTGAAGCTCGTAACTAATGGATCATATACTTGAATTTTACTTTCCTTTCATGCTACATTATCTTCCTTCTCATGGTTAATTCATTGTGTGTTTTGAAATATTTTGAGATTCAAATGACCCGGGTTAGAAGTAGGTGGGCAGACAACTGCAGGAATTAATGAGAAATGTTGGAACATTGGATCTCAGTAGATGATTAGTGCTTTATTTTCTGCTCTTTCTGAAAACTAGTCAGACTTGTTCTTAATCTTCTTGCATGCAAGAGTATGCATAAAACAATCTTTGACATTTTCTTTGCCAGCTTTCTGAAACTGGGGACGTACAATGCAACTACTCGTCTATATTGTTAGCTGCTGAAACAAAGCTCAGAATGGATGCCATTGCATTGCCAAGTGTCATGTATAAGGAATAGATTTTAACTTTAATCCTGTGTAGTGTAGTTTGCTTATGGGTCTTAATATTTACTGCACTTAGGCACAGAACATACTGACAAGAGCTGCCAGTTCTGTTCACTGTGAAGGGAGAATAGTGCTGTCAGGCAATTAGAGTTATCTTAAAACCTTAAGGAAGGTTGTTTTGGTGTCTCTGGGCAGAACTTATGCAGACCCCCAGCATCCAGGAACTGTACCCAGTAGCACAGTTGCCACAGAAATCTTGCATTTTTCCATAGACCATGGTCTCTGGATAAAGCTGATTGATTGGTCCTATTGCAGGGTGAGAGCACTTCACAGTATCCCTGGAGTTCCACCTACTTACATCCAGGATAAATGCAGCCCTGTTTTGTTTGAAATTGCAAGGTTTTTACCTGTCAGCTGTGGGAAAATGTCTCTTTAAATAGAATGTGTTCTGGAAAATGCTTCAAGGTCTACTAAGGGGGTGGTTGGAGAGAAAAAGGTAAGCCAGGCAATGGGAGTGCTTGCCTAAATGACTTGAAAATAAGGAAAGATCATTCTCTTGTCATATTTGTCACTGATTTCTGAAGCCAGCTGATGCTTTTAGTGTCACGCATCTGGTCTTAACGTGGCTTGCAGGGATATCCATGAGAACATGACAGGTGTGTTTAGTGCCTGGGTATTGAGGGTGGCTGTGAATGAAAAGCTCAGTCTGCTGCTTTAGAAGCCTGCCCAGTGGTGGGCTGGTAACTGGAAACATGCAAATATGTCCTTTCATTTTTAAACTGGATTCCCAACTTTATTTATTTGGATCCATTTTCAGGGTAGTGTTGTAGTGGGTAATGTTCTCTGCATCAGTCTGAGCAATTTGTGAATAATAAAGGGAAGCTGGCATTTGAGCAGCTTCTGAGATTTGAATGAGAATACCTTGGTTTTGTTTCTAGGTGATTCTGTAGAGCTTCCTTTTGGTACTACTGAAGTAAGACAGACATTTGAGTACTACAGGCTATTACATACTTTGTTGTCATGGTGAGGAGATCTTCAGACCTAAGGATATTGGTTAACAAATTACTAGAATACAGGCTAGGATGTGTAGATTTAAAGCTATCCAGCTACTCCCAGGCAGCTCCTGGTGGGCTGCTCTTAGTCTCAGTTGCATGCAAGATCGTCTGTTGTATGTTTCCTGAAGGATATACGATCACATGCTTGAGGAGCTCAATATCTAGATGTGTAAGTCTAACCAAGTAAGACCTTCCTGCCTCAAGTCCCATGAGAGTCTTGATCCAGGATGGTATCTCAGGTAACATATAATGCACACCAACAGAATTGGACTTCACAACAAATTGTGCTTTTTCACACAGTAAGTTGGTGTCTGCAAATAGACACTTACTGGAGAAAAGAGAAATAACCTACAAAGGAAAGACTGTCTATCATCTGGAATTTGAGTCCTGTGCCCTAACTGCCAGGCTGCACAGTTTTGCTCTCCTCTCTGCTATGAATCCAGCATTGTTTTTTTTGTACTGAAACAGATGAACTGCTTGAACATTTACCCTTATGCTTAGAGATTTACAGCCTGGGTGAACTCTGGCCTAGTTTAGAGCGAGCTCGGATGTATCTGCATCATTCCTGTAGGTGTAACCTTACTGGTTTCTGCTGGATCTCGCTTCTGGTTTGCATAAGGCATGAGAGTACAGCTCCAGACTTGTCACACAGTTGCATGTCAGAACCTTTCAGTTTGTTCTTTAAGTTATCACAAGCTCATTATCAATCCCACAAAAATAGATGACCTTGCTCTCAACTGCTAAAATGAATTGAGAAGAAAAAAAAGCATAGGGTTACCATTAGTAATAAATCACCAAACTACAATTTTTTGGTACTTTAAAAATCTACTTATTTTAAATCTATTGCTGCAGGGTCTTCACTCGTGTAAAATACCTAGTGTAAACAGATTCTGATCTTTTTTGGAGTGCTCAGTAGTTCTGATAACACTGCTGAAAAGAGTATCAGTAGCAGAGCTTGCAGGCAAGTGGATGAGTCTAAATTCCCTTATAAATGTATATTTGTGTTGTCAGTGTTAGGGTTTTTTCTTTATTATGTAAATTACCAAAACAATTAAAAATCTGAAGACTAGAATGAACTAAGACTACAAACTTTGTCTTGAAATTGAGCACAAAATGAGACACGACGTGAACATTGTGGTGCAGTGTGGCTGTGTGCCATGCTATGGAATGTTCTTCAAAAGTGAGCAAGAGGGAGTACATACTCCACTCGGCATGCTGCACTCTAGTCATTCTGTCTTCTGGGTAAACCTTCCCTTAATGATCTCATTTTGAATCTGGTCATGCCATGCTATTAGAAGGCAGTGAAATTTACTTTATACTTGTTTTAGTACACAATAAAAAAGGATTTCTAGGTGTCATGGTTTAAGCTGTAAATCAGCCACGCAGTTTGTTCACCCACCTCCCCCTCCTAAAAGAGCTGCTGCGGTTTAAGCTG
>JANRGW010021698.1:3458-48882 GCA_024733675.1 Psilopsiagon aymara
GTTGTTTGGGGTTTTTTTTTGGGGGGGGGTGTGTTGTTTTTTTTAAGCTTGGAGAGACTTAAGATACCACATACAAGAACCTGGGTGGTCTTGACAACTAGACTCTTTAGAGACTTAGTAATACAGATTGCATATCATAGATGTAGACACTATTTCTGAAAGTTTTAAGTCATTTATGTGAAGAGGTTATGGGAAGAGTAAACAGCATTCTGTCTTATGGAGCACAGTATTTCCTGTGAAAATATAAGGCAATTTCACAGCCACATCACCACCCTCCCCTCCAAATACATGAGTCCTGATGTGCAAGGCTGTGCACACTGCAGTACTACGTACAGTTCCAGTCACCTGCTTTTGTGAATTAAAAGACAGGCAGCAAAAGGCAAGAAGAAGAGGGGCGCAAGTGGGAAGTAATTTTTCTATGCTGTTTTGTCCATAAATAAACTCAAATTAGAAGACTTGTGAACCCCACAGAGTCACTTTTTCTGTCAAAACCATTAGCTTTAGGCTAAGTTGTCAGTGCTAAGTTTTTGTTGCGTGAGATGGTCTAGAATGGACTTGACCCAAATCAGAGGATAAATTGAGGTCTTCAGTGTTGTCTAATTTTTTCAGTATAGCTCTAGCCTGATGTTACTGGCATGTCTGTTCCTTCTCATGATTCATTTCTGTCTTTGCTGTGTTTATATTTGCATCATCACTGACTCATTGAGGCTTTTTTTGTTCAACAGGATATTTTTCAATGTATTGGGTGGAGGAGTTATAGGGATTACTGAATGTGATGTTTGCTGGGGATTACCTCCCAAGATATGAATGGACTGCCAAAAATGTAGGTACTTCAGGAACATAGTCATTGTTAGTACGTCTCTTTTTCCAAACAGCGGGTTTGGTCTTGACCTCCAAATATAAACAGCCAGAAGGACTGTAATTTGTTACTTTGGAAAAAGCTCTGTCCTACAAACATTTATGTTAAATGATAAACTATCCCAGATACCAAATAGTAGCATAAACATGTAAGGTAAACTGACATCAGGCTTCTGAAATTCCCACCAGCAGAATATTTTAATTCAAGTGCATGTCTTACATTCTGAACTTAATAATTTTCTTCTCTTTAGTGCTTGTGACTCAAGAGACTGCCAGCATAGCTGGTTATTGAAATGGGAAGGTTTTTTTATGAATTCTTATAGGAGAAATGGCAGTAAAATGTCTTATTCCTGAAAAGGAAAACATGCAGTATATTTTATCTCTGAAGATACACTGCCGAGAGCTGAGAATAACTCTACTGATTTCAGTGGAGTGTTTAAATAGACGAGAGAAGATTAGTTGGTTGTTTACAGATATGCAAATATGCTACCTATGTGGCTTGAATATTTCAAACATTTATATTGCCTTCTCTGTTTCAAAAGCCTGAGAATTACTACAGAAGAACTAGAATAATGTTTTCAAGGAAGGCTTTCTAAGCAGAGAAAATAAATCATTTGCACAAGAACAACCTTTATACAAACTGACTGAACACTTCAAAATCAAAGCAAGAAAGGTTTCCTGAGCTCTCTGTTAAACACCTTTTACTTTGCCAGTGGGGTTTATAGACCTGCAGTAATATGGCCAAAAGATCATAAGCATGAGTTACTTTGCCTTGGGCAGACCTATGTGATTTAACCCTGTCGCATTTTACTCCCAGTTTCCAACATCCCGCCAGAGGGGTGCCCTAAAATCTTGCTTTCTTTGCCCAGGTCCTGTGTAGCTGGAGTCAAGAGCTCACAGTCTATATTGTCATGAACAAGTGTTACTGCAGATTTTTAAAATGAAAAAAATGTGAGTGGTGGGGGAAAAACATAGATGTTCCAGAGCAGAGGTATTTTTTCTTATGTTAAAAGAAGGTTACTCATAAGCATTTGCTCCACAAGGAGCAACTTATCAACTTTTCCACAGGAAGAGAGGGAGCCCTGAATTAACTTGGAATACAGTGTAAATTTAGAGGAGGTTTCATGTTTGGATGTGGTCTGCATAGACTCTAATGGGGGAAAATTAATGTGGATGGCTGTTTGCTTGAGGTGTTTGCCAGTCTTCAGCCAACCAAAAAAATACCAAAACTTCCTGTGATTCTGCTTCAAGCGTGACTCTTAATTTCTTTTTTTCTGGGCTCCTTTTTCACCCTTCTCTCCTTTGACTTTGATTTGTAAGTCATGCCTTCAGACTTTGCTGTAAAATTTTATGTTGTTTCTTTTTGTGTGTGTGTGTGTTTCATATTTCTTTACAAAAATGGCGATGATAGTTATGCTGTCTTTTCTAACTAGCTTCGCAGAGCCAATCTGGGAGCTGCCAAATGGAGAAGCTTCGTTTGGAAAAATGAACTTTGTCAATTGATGCTATTTGCCGTCTGCCTTTTTTTACATTTTTATCCCCAGTGCTTAGAAGCAGCTATTATATTAAACAAAAACACAGCAGCCATGCCTCTGCAAAGTCATGCACAGTTTTGTTCATATGGTTAAATGAGTAGGCTCCTTTTGGCTTGCTTGACATAAAAAATATATGTCAGCATTTAGAAATTCAGGGCAAAAATTGTTAAACACAAGATGGGAGGTCTGACGCTTCTTTGTGTTAAATTTAAGTAAATTAAATTAAAGTTAAATTAATTCTAACGGAGCCAAGGACAAATAAAAGACTTAAAAGTATGATTCTCAAGTATGTACACAATTTAGTGATCAGGAATAGGTATTTTAAGATATCCTTAATTTGCTGTACCAAGCCCACTGGATAAATCTATTTTGTAGGAATAAGAGTTGGAGATAAATCCAATGTTTAGGACACAGTTGTTAAGTCCCAGTAGAAGTCTTTTGAAATAGTATCATGGTATATTATAGCTGTTGAAACATCATTTGTATTCAGTCACACTGGTGTACTGTTTGCCATTCTGTGCCAGTATGCTTTAGCTAAAAGGGCAGAGTACTGCCTGGGTTTTTCAAGTGTAGGAAATCCATGGTTCAGATACCTTCCTGTCACTGAGGTCTCTGAGAAGAAAATACCTCAGTCAAGTGTTAAAATGTGTTTTAATATATAGCTTGCTCTGAATGCTACTGTCTTTGAATGTGACTGGAGGATCTGCGTATTTCATGGATTTATATTTCTCTCCAAGCAACGAGGGAATGAGTATGTTGTATCATGTGAGGAAACCAGCCTCGAGGCTTAATTTCCACTTTTTCTCTGTGCATTGTTCGTGTAAATTTATTAAAGATGGTTGTTCAAAGGAGCAGTATGTATTGAAAACTTGGGTGATTTTGGCATCTAATTCCTTATTAAAAATCTTACTCTTTATGCCCTTGGTTTGCTAGTTTTGTTTCACCTGTAAAGGGAGATAGCACAAGGATTCTTAAAGCATAAATGACTGTAATAGGAATGAAATGCTGAGAAAGTGAAATAAGTGGTGCTGCTTGCCTCTGAAAAATGCTGCCAGGAAGCTAGCTTTCACTAAGATACAAATTGCAAAAAGCCATAGGGGAAAATAGTGTTCAGTAAGTATACTGATACATACACACACACACACACACACACAGAGTTCTGGCACGAACTTGGACAAGATAAAAACAACTGAAGTCGAGGGGCAGTATCAAAAGAGGAAAAGCATCATATTGTGACTAAAGGAAACAGTGGTTCAAAACCTCAAACCCTCTTGCTCACCTCCCTATTGCCACAGCTCAGCAGAGAGGGTATTTCAAGTAGTCAAGAACATGAAAAGAAAAATATCAGCTTTGTGCAAGGGGGAGATAGATCTCAGCAGTTATTTTGCTGGTTGCACAGCTATTTAAATTACAAAGCAATGATGGGATTGGGCTGTTCTTTTAAAATAAGGCTGAAAGCTGTTCAACAGCTGGTAGTCTGAGGGTAGGGCTGAGGTGTACAATCTCACAGCAGAGGCCTATGATGTCGGTCTCTGCTTAGTAGCTTAGAGGGATTATCCACTGGTTTCTCCATTTCAGAACAAGGAAGATCTCATTTGCTATCTCTCAGGGCCCTTAAAATAGGCATAACAAAGTTTTACATTTGGTCTGGGGCAAGGAACTAGAATGCCAAAAGTACTCTAAGCATAGGGTGCTAGAAAAAAATTTGCTGTTTCTTACCCATATAAGTCTTGGGAAAGACCAGACGCTGTTAAACATCGGAGGGAACCGGAACAAAAAAAAACTCCTTAACAATTGCTATTAATATGCTGCACAGAAGTACCCTATTCTATGTGAATTGGTTTGCCATTGAAACAGGTCTGGGAATAACTGTGGGGAGTCATCCTGGAAATCAACATTGGAAAGCTCTGCAACAGAGAAAGTTGACTCTTAGGAGGTAAAGGGAGGAAGTCAAAGAACTGCAAAAGATCAGTCAATCTTCAGCAGTCTGGGATAAGGGGGAAAATAAATAGCTCATATGCAGTTCTCTCATCTAACTCCTGATTTATTTTTTTTTTCTGTTGTTGTTGCTGGAGAGTGGGTCAGTGGTAGATAAAGGCTGTGTTCCAATAATGTTGATGGGGTTATATAATTGACATTCGTTCCTGAATTCTGTAGATTTAATGGTTTCTAGGAATTGGGGCTGTAATCATGTTCTGTGCTGAGATGGAAAAGGACAAATTCAAATTATACTGGTTAAATATGCAGTGTCTGAGTGAGAAAATTCCTGAAAATCTGTATACATGGCTACCTTTCTCAGATATGTGAGTAAGTTCATGCCATCTGCTTCCATCCATTTAGGATGTCAGCTGGAGATTTTCCTTGACCCAAAGCGCATGGTTTTCATTGAAGGAACAAAATCCATGAGCATTCATAGAAAAGACCAAATATATCAGAGATGCACACAGTTTTTGTTGTTGATCTGTGTACAGAAGACCAAAAGGAAGCTGACAGAATATGTTTCATTATACTTGTTACATCTGTGAGTAGTCACTGATTTTTTTCCTATGGTCTTACAGCAGCTTTCATTAGCTATTTGCATAAGGAGTTTACTGTCAATTGAGTTGGATTTAATTATCTATATATTTATTTTATTTACATCTTTGCTCTTTTTTATTGGGAACTTGAGAGAATACATTTACTGAAAAATAGCCTAAGGGTTTCATTTACAGAATTTCTGTGGTGCCATACCTCATCACTGTTACTGGCAAATACATACATGTCCTCTTCTGTTGTAACTGCTTTCTATATAGTGGCTCCAGATGTAGTTTTAACTGCCTGAAACCTTTACACTGAAAGAATCCCAAGCCTGATTTATTTGAGATTTCTAGGATGTCAAGATTTTTCCTCTTTTAGGTGATCATGGCATTTGAAATAGAGACCCATATGTCTCCTAGTATAAAACAATGGAGTAGGGAGAAGGTCTCCAGTTGTGGAGATGGCTTAGTCATCTTGCTCTTTTCTGAGCAAGGCACTCAAGAGTAAGAAGTCATTGTTGCTTTTTCCACATTAGCTTTGTATCAAGATACCATCTTTTTTAATGTGAATTATCAGGATGATGAAGCGTGTGTTTCACTTTGGAGCTCTATAATAAAAATTTTTCCAGGATTGCATTTTCTTAACTTGCAAACATTAGTAAAATTTGAAGATATGTTTTTAGGGGAAAAAAACACCAAAAAAACAAAGCCATATTTCCTTTATGTTTTGTTAAAGATTTGCTTTTGTTTTGCCTAAAGTTGCTTATTTTAATGATCTCTGCATTTAAAGAAGAATATGCAGCCACGGTTTACTTTTGTTGTTGGAAGATCAAACAATAGAATATGGAACTCTATAAACAGAGAAGATTAAATTCTTCCAGAACCACAGAGAATCTTCAGTGAAGTCAGACTGACTATTCACCTTCCTGCAGGTTTTGCTTGTCAGTTGCTCATCCCTGTTATTGTATGCATCTGGCATCTGAACTTAACGATTCCCATTTGGTTCCCACAGACTGTTATCCTAATTACAGACTGATTCTCTCAACTGGCAACTGACAGTCATTGTAGATTTATTACATCTGTGCCTATTGCAGTTCCATTAAATCTGAAGCAATCATCAAAAATGAAAATAGAGAAATGGCTACCTTTGGGAATTAGAGAGGAAAATCAAAGAGGAACATTTGGCAGGCTTTTGATGAAGCTAAATCTTCTTTGAAAATGACACATACAGTAAATATATCTGGATGAACACAGGATATTGTCATGAAACTGTTCTAGGTACATCACAAAAGAAAACTAGATGGAATGCCAGCTCAGCTGGTTTTTGGTACCTCATTTTCTCTGATATTTGGCCCTGCACCATTGCTCCTCCAACCCACACTGTGCATGTTCCTGTCCTACAGCTAGAACAAAGACTGTGCTACTCCCTTCTCCCAAAAAAGCACCCCCTTTGTGCCCCACAGAACTTTAGAAAATGCTAGCTGTTTCTCTCATCTTGAATCGAAGTAATGTGAAATCCAGGTTGTTTCAGTTTGGTTTTTACCTATATACAAGAGCTATGTATAATGTACATGAAGAAAAACAATATTATAATACCTGACACTGTCTGAGTTGTTTTTTCATGTCTGTTCCATGCTGGCACTGTAACAAGTGACCTACAACAGCTTAAAAGATTCTATTTTTTTTTATTCTGAGGAGTTCTTATGTATGTTTGTGCAAATCACTGGGGCAACATTTTTTAAATGAAGTTCTCACCCAGCCACAGGAAAGATGTCAGAGGTAAGGGCTGTAGTACAAGTTCTCATGCATACTCTTAATAATAATAATGCTAGCAGGTGTGGAAGGACTACCTGTTGGCCTCTAGGTCCATCCACCAGACAATTCGATTCCCTGCTGGAACTGTTAGATGCCTATTGTTCTGGTGGTGTTCCCATAGCTGTAGCATCTAGATTCCTGATTCTGAAAACTCTTGCCTCTCCCCTTTCTCTTGTGGTTAAAGTACTCCCCAGGCATCTTGGCTGAACAGCAACCATGGTGAAAAAAAAGGCCCAGAAGAGATGAGCCTTTACACAGGCCACCTCTACTTCTTACAAGCTCAGAAATGGGCTGCTTGTATCAGGTATTCCTTAACTTTTGTGTCAGGACTCTATATGGATGACTTGATGCTGCAAAGCTAATGTAATGCTAAGCTCCAATGAAGCTTGATACAAGCGTCTGTTAACTATTATTGCTGGGAGTGATGAAGTATGTCCTTGCTGCCAATGAAATGTAAGTCCAAGCCCAATCCTAAATGCAGACTCACCTTCCATCCTCCTTATTTGTGTGTTTGCAGCTCTGATTTCAGGCTGTTTTGAAGAAGCCAAAATGGATCCAGTCTCTTGATCATCAGGTCTGGATGAATCATTACAGTGCAACAGATAGCCTGAGTCTGCCTTTTTCTAAGCACAGTTTAGATGCTCGCAGTCAGAAGTACAACCAGGTTTTTAATTACCACTGTGGCTAGGAAGCATGAAATCACAAGTGACATGCCCGAGGCTGCTTTTCAGCAGGCTGCGGGGACATAGCTATTAAGCCCTGTCTGTGTAACAGAGCTGTGAGCATGACATAAGTTCTCAAAGTGTAGCCTGCTGGCCTCATGGAATGTCTGTTGTGGTCTGCCAAGAATGTTTTTAACCCTTGTTTCCCTTAACAGGACAGCTGATCTTTGGAGGAAGAGAGAGAGCCTTTCCTAGGTTAGGAGTCTGAGTGTGTGGAGGGAGTGTGAGAGCCACTAAGCCCCTGGGGCTGAGAGATCCCTGCAGCCCATGTTACGTATTGCAGACTGTGCTGCCAGTCCTCATTCATCTGTTACTGCAGAAAATGTCCTAAGGCGTAGGAAAGGAGATGTCATCTCCTCTGCTCATAAGCTTGGGAGAGAAAAGGAAAAGAGGGTTGGAAATCTTCCAGTCTTAGCAGCACCTGTATGTGGGCTGGGTTGTGCTTGGACAGAAGAGTGCTTCTGCAGAGCTTGCACTCACAGGTGCAGCGGTGGGAAGGGCAGAGGGATATGCTATGCATTTCCCAAATGGCTTTTTGAACCACTGGGAGGCAGCATGTCAAACTGGGCTGTGGAGCCTAAAAGATTATCCCCAAGTAGAGCCTGGATACTGAACTGGAACAATGAGATAACAGACAACTAAATGGATTGTGGAAAATACAACTGGAAAATACTGGTTAGATCATCTAATTCATCACCCTTTCAAAGCAGGATTGTTCTCAAATGTATTTTTTGGTGTGTTGTCCAGTTTTATTTCAAAGAAGCCCATTAAAATGTTTAAACTGAATATTATACTTTAGTTTGGAGTGACTGTATGCTGCATGATCTCTGTGACACTGCTGCATAATTTAGATTTCTTGCCATGCTATTAATAAATGTAGACAAAGACCAGATGCAAACAAGCTGTAGCTGAACTCAAGAATCTGTTAAATCTAGGCTAACCTCTTTAACAATATAACATATGGCTGTTACATTAACACAGCCACCTTTTTTTTGTCTAAATCTAAGCAATTTATTGAAGGCATGAGGAAAAAACTAAGAACAGAAATAAAGCATGACCTCTGATATGAAGTCTTCCCCTTTGACAGTTTCACCATTTAGTATAAATTGATGGGAATATATATCCAAACTACTGTTACAATTTTATAGTCTACACTTTTTTTTCTCTTGGAGGCTCCTTTTTCATTCCTTTCTACATCGTACAAGAGTTTAAGAAAAAGCACGTATAAACCTTAGGTGGTTGTATATTTTAAGTGTTAACAAGCGCAAGGTCTTTACAAATGGCTACCATCTGATTAAAGAAATGCTATGTCACAGTGTAAGTATTTGTAATTTTTGAAAAACGTGGTTTGTGAAACTTCTAGTGGTGGTCTGTAACCTTTTGTTTCATTCTGGAAAACTGATCCAGCTGTGGGTTTCTTAGTGGAAACTGGTAATGTGTTACAACCAATAGCAAGGCAAGCAATGGATTTTTCTTCATGGCAACACAGAATAATGAAATTAATGACTTTCATTTGCATGAATGAACAAACAAAGCATACAAACATATGTGAAATGTTGTTAACCCTTTCTGAGAGGCTCTGTTACTTTATCTTGGGAATAGCCAATTACCAGGAGTCTTTGATGTTGCTTAACTAATTGTACTTCTCTGCAAAAGTGCTTGTGACAGATCTCTGGAGAGAAGTCAGAGAAGAATATTTCCCTAATGCTTTTCAGACTCTTTTGATATGAGTATTTGATTTCAATACACATAACAGATCTGGGTTCCATAGCTAGCTCAATTTCCCTGGCTTCACCCCAGCTCTGCCAATTCAGAGCAGTCAGAAGTCACCTTAATCAGGTAATTAAAGATTTTCCCTGCTGTGAGTGCAGAAAATCCTCAGGGAGAATAGCTAAAAGTAATGCTAAAAGCCTGTGATGGGTCCAGGTGTAGTTGAAGCTGGGCCAAGACAGGGCTGAGCCACTGCCATGGTACAGCAGCTTCAGGGGGCTGTTGGGCAACCAGCCCAATGTGGAGTTTTCCTCAATTTGTGTTGAACCAACAGCTTAGAAAGGGGAAAATGCAGGTCTGTGACAAGAGCTGAAAATGTTTCAAATGAGGGGTTTTTATTCTTTTTTTCCCCACTCATATCAACCATATTTTGATGCTAATATATTCAGGTATTCATATATGGCTTCAGTTCAGTATGAATTTCAGACCATCTTTCTTTAAAAACAATAGGAAGAGGTTTGATTTAAAGCAATCAACAAAACCATAATTGTGGATGTCGGCTTTCTTTTGAGGAAAACGTTGGACAGTACAATTTTACCAGTTAATCAGCATAGTTCTATGTTGGTTTGATGCAAAACTGCATGCATCTTGTTTGTTTTGACTGAATTACTTTGACTTCTTGGATTTCTTTTGGATGTTATTGGTTGAAAGCCTCTTGAAATCCTTCCTTGCAATGTTATGGAATATTTATTTTATGCTTGTTCAGAGGTTGAACAGTTTTCTGGTTAGCTTAATGAATAGTAATTCCATTTATATGATTCATGCTCAAACGTACAGTTCTAAGCAGTGCTTTCATTATTCATGAGGCCCAAAACTGTGGTTTTGTGATAAGAATACGTTAATAACTGATTTGAGACCTTAACATAATGTTGAAATATTTTCATGGAAATTAAATTGTTGCAGTGGTTAAGGCATTTTAATTTCAAGTAGATATTTCTAAAGGAAAATAGAATAACATTGCGTCTTTCATTTTCTTTTCCATTCTAGATTAAAATAATGTTTTTAATTTTTGTATACATAGTGCATGCTATTAATAAGGCAGTTTATTTCAAGTACACATGAAATTGAAGGTATCATGCGGAATTCACTTTGCTAGTTGGAAATAAATTCTGAAATTTTATGTAGATAGTATATGAGTAATTTTATTTTTAAAGGAAAATTGTGTAATTTTACTATTGAACATGAGAAAGAAACACAACTACAAAATGAACTCATATGTTATCCAGAAAGGAGAATTCCAGTGTATGAAATTATGACTTTTTCCTTTTCCGGTTAATTCCCGAGTAGTTAGGGGACTGTCATAAGGAAAGCAGCTTTGTCATTTTTCACCTGTTCAGGTCATTATCTAATAACTGTAATCCATTTTTACTATGCCGTGTGATTGCTAAAATTTGATTGCCTTGTCTAAACTATTTCTCGTCTCCCATGTTAACAAGTATTAATCTGACTTCCTAAACAGAACTCCTGCTTTTTTCCCACTGGGCTTCAACTTGTTAACTTCTTTAACTTCCCCTCCAAAGTAGTTTCAAATTCCTTATGCCCTCTTTATCCATGGTAGTGGATAAAAGTAATTTAGGCTTCTGTTTTCCTTCTACTTTGCCTTGAGTGGGGCTTTTTTTTTTTTTTTGGGTGGGGTGTGTTGGTTTTTTTTTGGGTTGCTTGGTTTGTTTTGTTTTCTCATAGATGATTACTTTGCCAACATTCTTAATCTACCAGTGCCAGTAAAGAAGAAAGACAAGTATAAGAGGGGTTTTCATATGGCTTTCAACTTCAGCTCTTACTTTGGCTGTTCCTTCAGTGATGAGTCCCTCAACAGCTAAAGTAAAATCTCCTGCTCTCTCCATATATGCATGTCTTCCTTTATGTATTTCTTTCTTGCCACAAATACTCTATGCTAAGTGAAATAATTTCAGTATAGGGGAAGATCATATTTCAATGTAGCCTGTGCCTGGTTGTTGAGGTTATTACCTGAAAGGTATGCATTTGTTTGGCTTAGCAAGGTGACTAATGAATCCCCAATGACAATTCAATTGTTTAAAGAATGACGCTACTGACGTGTTTAACTTTAAGAAACAACCTTCACTTCTCCCAAGTCCAGGGAAAAAAAAAGGATCACGGGTCATGTGTGGTTTTAAGCAAAGACCTAATGACAGAGCTTAAAGCTCTGAATCTTCGGTAGCAAGAGGTATTCTGCTAATTCAGCCTGCTTAACTGCTGGGCAAGCATGGGATGCTGTCTCTGCTGTTGTGCCAGCTTTGAAGATGCAATACTGAGCACTGTATTACTTAAAACTTTTCAGATTGAGGTAAAATTTTATTTATGTAATTTTGCAGATTTTTATGTCATTCAGGTTTTGTTCATTTAGCCCCCAGTTAGGCAAAGGTCTTACTCAGCTATCTCTGAATGCATTACAAACTGAGATCTTAAATAATAGCATCTGTGGAGCAAGAACTTCTCTCAGTTTCCTGCAAAATGTGCTTCATAAATCATTTCATGTGGCCTATTTTAAGGAGTTTCTGTTGGATTAATCAAATTGCTTTCTGGAGTCTCAGAGCCATTTCTCCAATTAATCTTGTCTGTGGTATTTCAAAGAAACATATTTGTTTGGGCTTCCTATAGGTTGCTTAATGAGTTAATTTATTGTCTTAAGTAGAATGAACATGGTATAAAACTGCAATGACATTATTTAGCATGTCAACAATTTAAAAAGAATTAGGAGAAAACTATCAAACTCTGTTACTCTGATGATTAAGAAAATGCAGGGTTGGAATTGGCTGTTAGTTTGTAGTATGCTTATCATAGCAGAAGAGGAGGTAACAGGCTCAATTACAGTAAGATAAAGTATAATATTAATTAGAAGACTTGCTTTGCTCAGCAATGTAGTTCTGTACTACTGTTTCACAAGCCACTTGACAAATAGGTTTTCCATGCAGAGGAAATACAGATGACAGAAGAACAGTGACAATGTCTCTGTGTTATAATCTGGCTTCCTAATTAGTAGATAATGACCTTTTTGCTCAGTATGTCACCAGAAAGTTAACTCAGAGGCACACATACCTGCTGCTTTGGAGTATGATTTCCCTGCTCTCAACTGGCTTAAAAAAGAGGGTGGGGGGTAAAGTACGTCTCTGAAACACCCCTGAATCCAGTGTCTGATCAAAGCTTTTCTTTGAGCATGTAAAGTTAATTTTTCTTGGCTGTGAGTGCAGAAAGTTAAGCATGTTAAATGTTATTTTTCAAGCGTTTTCCATTCCCTCCTGATGTCATCTTTAAATCTGGTAATTCATCCTTGCACTGGTGAGGCAACGCTGATCACCAGAGAAATTTATTCGGCGAAGGCTTTCTCATGGCATTTCCTTCCTGCCTATGTTTCCCAGAACTAAGTGTGCTGTTCATGCTCCTGGAGCCTGTGGAGAGCTGATGGCTGGGATGTGCCAGCCACAGGGATAAGGGCCATGCCAGTAGCACATGGCTCCTGGAAATGCCTGGCTTCCTTAGTGCCTTTTAATTTGTGGTATCCCAATTGGATGAAATATTGGAGTGACATGGAAAAGGAAACGTCACGTTCTGTGTTGTAGTAGCTTCTGCAGTGTATAAATGAAAAATTAATTGCCACCTGGATGCTTTGGAGGGAAAAAAAGTGTTAAGAACAGTGGAATGCATTTTTCACAGAAAGTATAGAAGAAAAAGATGCCATTTCTTATGGTTTTAGTGTCATCCTCTGTAATACATGGATTTACTGCATTTTACTGTGTGTGGCTCTGATAGTTGTAGTGCTTTGTCTTTCACTTAGGAGAATTTAACAAATCAGGATTTAATTCAGACTTACTAACATGGTTTCCTCTATGCTAAATATGAAAATTTATTGCAAGCACATTTCTTTAGATTTAATCATGGAACTCTGGGTTCAAATAAACATATTAGCTGCATTTGTTTGTTATAATTATACGACATTCAAACAACACAGAACTAACGTAACTGCGTCGATACCTTTTAAGACTTAATTGCAGTCCTGCTTATGTATGCCAATTACCAAAGTATAAGTGCAAGGGTTTAATATAACGAGGTGTCTGGAACTTGCCTATATCTGTCATCTAGCTAAGTTTCAGTAATAATTACACAGCTTAGAATTCACTTTCTCTGAAATGAGAATATAAAATTTGTTAGTTGCTAGTTTCCAAATTGGGACTTGGTTGTGATTTAGCTGGTCTTCAATTTACTTTCCCATTTGTTGTCATCTTATGAACATTGTGTAAGAAAAATATTTGATTGCATATTGTCTACTTTTCTCTTTCAAAATGAAGTCTATTAAGCATCTTTCTGGGTTGGTTACACTTGCTTTATTGCCCCTAATGCCTGCTTTGCTCTCTAATGCCATTGTCTAGTGCACAGCTAAAACAATGAGCAGAGCTATTATTGCGTGTAACTGTGTGCAGCAGTAGGGATTGTTGGTTGTTGTCTGCATTCATATGACCTGTATGAAATGTCTTTGATTACTGAAATTCATCTTTATCATAAGGAGACTTCTCCCCTCTCCCTCACCATTTTTCCATCCCCAAATGGCCTTTTCTCTTTAACCTTATATTTTGTAACAAGGGATTTCATCTCCCTTTCTTCACCACATTGTCTTCGCTCTTCCAGATCTGCAAACCATGTCTTCTGCTCTGGTGACATAACTCTTGGTACCTTGCCAAATATTTAGCTAAAAAATGGACTGTTGAAGTGATGACATGAGATTTTTTTCAAGTTGCTATGATATTTATTCAAGGAGTCTGCAGTCTGACCCAAGATGATGTACTTCAGTTCAGACTGGCTACCTGACATTGCAGTGACACAGTGCCTCAAGTAGGAATTTGGAAAAGGGGTCTTGGACTTCTTGGTAGTGAGGAAGTGACTGAGCAACAGGATTGTGGCAGCAATAACAATATATGTGCCAGAATACTCAAAAATGAGTGGGTGGCTCTTATGAGTTGCACTGAGGTTTTAAGTTTGTTTTTCATCTAGATATTATACTTTTATGGATTGCTGGTTAGCACATTTTGAATGCAGAACAGATCTTCATTTCATGAACTAGTAGGACATAAGGACATAAGGGGCATATTAGTGTTAAATTATAGAGTCTGTTTTTCTTTGCTATGCACTTCCAGTTAGTTAGAAAAACACATTTTTATTTAATTTTCTGTAAAATACCCTAATTAAAAAAAAAAAAACAAACAACAAACAACAGACCTTTTTGTGATTCCACAAGTGGCTAGATAACTTGCTTGGCCAGATTTTTCAAATGTGTCCCTTGTTCCAGTATTCTAACATTTGCATAGTTTATGTATATCATTACATTAAAACACAGGTTAGAAAATGTGAGAATCTTTCTCATCTTGACTGTCTGGATGGCAGATGAGATTTTCTGTGTTTTCATCTGCTTTCATTAGTGTACCCAGCTTTCAGTGCGATTGCTGCTCAGCATGTGTTTTAGCTTGCTATAAATACCTGCTCCCAACCCTCTGTTTTGTTTTTGCTAGAATAGTAATACCAAGAGAAGTGAATTCTCCCTGTCCATTCTCTTGTCCTCTGTGTTGTTATATTACAAATGTTTCCAGCCAGAACACTCAGACACAGTGTCAGTAATATGCTTAATATGCTTGATGTCTCCATTTCTTTTCCTGTTGACAATGGTTTACAGTAATGTGCGGTTAGGGAAGCAGAGTACAGTCTAGAAAGATGTTGGTGACCTGTAATATGCAGTGGCGAATGCTGTTTTTAAGTGAGGTAACAAAGATTTTGAGCAGGGGATGTAATGCTAGCTGCTTTCAGCACTACATTGGCTATTCCACAGAGAAATTTGTTTCATGCATGGCAGTTGTACTGGTTTTGGTCAGAGGTGAAGATTTCAAGACTCTGATAGTATAGAAAAATCTGTAAAAACCCTTTTCATTCACTAGTTTTTCATTCACTAATTTTCTAATTTCTTTGTGGCAACTTCCCAGAGTTCTCTTCCACTCAAAAAAGCATGTTGCCTGTCATAAGTGAGGGCCTTCCTGACAGTGGTTTCTTTTAGTGGAGGAAAAAATGACAATTGAAGTATAAAATGTTTTAGAGGCACAACTCCTGAGAGTATAATATTTGGAGGCCATTACTCTTCTAAGACTTCTTTCTGGATAATTCTAGAAAGAAATATGGTACTTGAAGTCATTTTATTTGTGTTCCTGCTTGTTGTCTTTGCCGTGTGTAGCACAGTGGTTTTCATTTGTAGAGGTAAATATTCTGTCAGTCTTGGATCTGAAGTAGTATCAATGAGCTGTTGTAGGAGGGAGTTTCCCTTCCTGTGCAGCCTGGAGCCATAGGTGGTGGCCTAAACTTAGTTCTGTTGTCCAGAATCATTACCTTACTTTTGTACATGAGTTTATAAGCCAATCAGGCTTTCAAGTATATGCAAAACAACTGAGAATTGAGTGAATTAGCTTTTCTGCAATTTAGTCAAAGAGGTGAGAGGTTGTGGCCCCTGCAGCACTTTGAAGCTGTTTAGTGTGCCTGCTTATGTGACCTGCCATGCAGGCTCTTCAACTGAGCTACTGGTGAAGTGTCTGTGCTTACCTGGAATAGGCCACAGTGGTTCAAGTGCTGATGTTTTTTGTCTGATTTCAGTTCTAGTCTGTAAGGAGTAACCTTGAGAAGGAATTCTAAACTTGAACTATCATGGGAAGTGATCAAGAGTAAATTGAACTTTTCAGAGCATTGTGGCCTGAAATGCTTTCTTCTTAACATAATTCAAAGTGCTGGTCGTGATGTGTGAAGTAGAACAAAGCTAATTTGTAATGAATGTTTGACTAATTTCACCGTACACTGTGGCTTTTGTACAATAGCCAGTGTCGCATACCTTTACTTTTTAAAATTACTTGTGAAATTCCTCCAGCGGACAATATCTCATTTGGCATTTTTTGTAATTGTGTATACAGATTTCCCTACAGTAGACTAACTTTTGCATAAATTTTGCACTTTAGCTTATCCCATTTTAATCTGTGTCTTTTGTCCTTCCCTCAAATAGCATGCCCTAGCACTGACAGGCTATTAAGGGCCACTTTTGCCACCATATTGGCTAGCTGTCCAGGGCAGATCTAAATGAGAAAGTGCTTAAAATACCAATGATTTTTCTATGTGAAGATTGCCAATGTTATAATAGCCCTGGAATTGAGCTACAGCAGTAGGGAACACTGAAAAATGGTTCTTTGTTCACTGCAGTCACAGAACTGTTTTTGTTTCTTGATTGGATAAGCTGTGCTGCAAAATGGAGTAGTGTCCATTGCGATTAGATATGCAACTTGATAGTCAAAGCTATTTCTAATTAAATTTTCTTTTAGTGAATTTACAATAGCAACAAAGTAATATGACTCATTATTTGTCATTCACACTCAAATGACTATTTTCAATTTATACTTTGTCCAGTGTTCATTCACATTGTCTATTTGATTCTTTTAGAATTTAGGTATTTTTTTTTAATTTAGATTTCATCACGGTAATTATAGGCCAGTTGTAAATTTCGAAGCATGGCTTTGTATGGTATCAGAAGTTGCTGTGGATTTCTGTTTATGCTTGTGTTGGGGTGAAGGTGTAATGGGGCTTGCCTGTGATTTCCTTAGAACAAAGTTTGGGGGATATTTGGTAGTAAGTTATGTAGAATTATGAAATCTACATTCCCCGAGGCCTGCAGCTGTGATCTTGTCTTTAAGTATATGATGTCTCAAGGCTTTGCTTGGCCTGCATCTGAGAATGGGAACCTAATTGTAAGTTAAATAATGGGAGAACTTGTAAGTAGAAGAATGGGCTGTATCATGTTTGGAAACTGTGATGACTTGTACCTAGGTCTGTAATGTGTTCATATGCATCAGACCAGATTAGTATATATTAGTAGGTTTGAATTCGTATTGAGCTTTTCTTTAAAAGATGTTTGTAATTGGTGCAAATGGCTGACATTGCCAGAGAACTAGGGAATAACTAAGAATAAGCAAGGAAACAGAAGGCTGGGAAATCAGAACATGATTTTTTGTTTCTTGTTTGAACTTGCGTTACATTACTTCGAAGTCCTAGTTCTGGAATAGTTTTCCTCTGGAGAGTGAAGGTATGTAATAGACAGGAGAACAGTCTTTGCTTGTAAAGGTGCTGTGATGAAAGATATAGAGCATTTCAAGAAAAAAAAAAAAAAATTACACAGGGTGGGGGAAATGTTACAATTTTTTTCCAGTTTATTGAAAACATTAGGGTTTTTTCTTTTGTAAATGTTCTGTCAGCGATTGGAATCTTTATACATTGTGCTAATCCTACCTTTATATAAAAGTCATAAATCTTATAAATTAACGTGTCAGGCAGTTACCAGAACTCTTCAGTCTGTTTCGTTTTATGGAGTGATCTGACACGTTTTGCAAACAGCAGACCTAGGTGCTCTGCATGAGTCCCAAACTGGATTTCTAGTGATCAACTCTCAGGAATGGACTCTGCATTACTTCCAATGAGGCGAGAAAATGTGGTTTAACTTAAAAGCAATAATACTGGAAAAAAGTTATGAATTACTGACCTCTTGACATTGGATTTTACATTTAGCATAATGGTACTGTTGTCTGTGAATATTTTTATTGATACTTCTACCAGTTCCCTAATAATCTTGACATTTCCAGTTAGATTATATTTTCTGGAGCACAGAAATCTCTTATTTTCATCTCTCTATTTTTCAAGCATGCAGACACATTTAACAGCTAATTAGCAGAATTAGTAGAATTTTGTTGCTCACATTATTTATGAAATATCAGGGATATGATTCTGAGCTTTTAGCTGATGTCTCAAATTATATATGCAACTATTCACAAAAACAAGTCATAACTTCTTTGTTTACTCTGTGAATTAAATATATTTGTGTAACTTCCGACAACTAAAATCTGTAAGAGAGGGAAAACAAATTTGCATTTAATACCAAAAAGGCAATTTGTGATACTGTAAGACAATAAAAGAAAGGTCCAGTTAGGGTCTCTCCTAAAAGCAGCAGCATTTATGGGCAGTTCAGAATCACCAATATACATTACAGAATATATTTTGATGAAGATGTTTTCATTATAGCAAATGGCTTGGATAGTTTTAATATGGCCTTCTGTGTATTGTATATTTCTTATAACTTTTGCTGACATCCAGCAAGTTCTGAAGTCCTGAAATTCTCTTGAGGTTTACTAGTACAGAAATAAAAAAAAAAAAATAAAAAATAAAATTGCTAAATGCTTCCAGTGCTCCAACTCTGAAGCAGCATTCTGCAACCAGATGACACATATAAACTCCCTTCCCATAAGAGAGCAGTCTAGTGCTGAAGGAAAGAAAAAAAACCAAACCCCTATGTTTTTAATATCAGATGTTTTTAACCCAAGCATCTGTTTTGAAATTTTCTTAATTCAGAAAATGCCATGTTAAAGAAAGTGCAAAGTACTTTAAAATCATTAGGAATGAATAAGGCAATTTGGAGGAATGACAAACCACTACGGTTTTTTTGAACATGAGGAATGCTCTTGCAAGAGCCCTGGAAGAGCAATAGCACTGGAAGAGTCATTACTGCTGGTACGTGTGGTACCTGCAGCATCAATGGTGGTCTTCCTAACCCAAGAAGCTGAGATGTTGCAGTAGCATGTTGCTCCCTCTGTAGTAACAAAATACCCTGAGCCCCTTTCGCAGACATGTCTTTCAGAGCCTGCTAGATAACCCGTGTGGGCCTTGGTTCCTGAGAGGAAGGGAATGGAAGCTATTGTATTACACCAACAATTGCTTTTCAGTTGTTTCTTAAGAGGTACTTCTACATTTGTCAGTGTCTTCTGTAATTTTAGGAAGATTGTCTTCACTGCAATAAAATCAACAAGAAAGAACATGCTGTAGGTGTGATAGCTGTCCTTAATTAACTGCCTCATGCAACTATGCTTTAATCTGTGACAATAAATAAAGGTACTTAAGTTTGCACTGGTAGCACCTAGATTTGAAATTTTGGTGAGGATTTGTCAGCTTGGCCACATCAGTACTGCAGTGCTTTAATGCAAAAAGCCTTTTTTACCCTCCTGTTAAATGATGGCAGTGCTATTAAAATGAGCACTAGCGGATCTAGTCTTTTCAGTGCAGGACACTAAGTATAATTTGAGGTATTTGGCAGTAGTGAAACACATTATCATTCAAATATTAAAGGAAAAGCTTGTTGTTTGAATGCCAAACAGGCAAGTTCTGGGCATTTTTTTTTCTTCTTTTTTTTAAATCAAACATGCATAAGCCCATTATAAAACAATTTTATTTTCTTTTAATATTTTTAAAGGAAATTATTTCTGTTGTATACCTATGATGGGCTACTTCAGCTTCTGCCAGTTCAATTGTCATGTGTTTCTGCCAGCATACAAGAAAAGGAGTTCCATTCACAGGAATTTCCCTAGTTTGTACCAAGAGGGAGTTTAGTTCTACCTGACTAAGGAGGTTATTTCTCAAACAGCCTTTTTATTATTCCCTGTAGTTGCTCTTTGAGAAAAGCAATATGCATCAGTAATGCCTTGGAAACATTCAGGGTCTGTCCACCCCCACGTGTTCATTTTCCTCCTTCCAAGGGGAAAGTCTTGATCAGTTGGATAACTCCTTGTGGTTCTTGTACTTTAGATTTATATGAAATGTGGGACTCCAAATAGATACTTTGGTTTAGGATTGTTCTTACAGAGCTTGCTTGTTCACTAAATTATTTTGTGGGGAAAAGTATTTCAAATAACTGCCTTCCTTACAAAGACAGTATAGAGTACAGTATAGGCCATCTCCTTTGGCAGCCTTTAGAGTTCACTGATTATAGATAAATATTATCTCTTTTTTTTTGGTAGCAACTTTACCTTCTATGAGGTTTGATTCTTTCCTCTTTTCTTCTGAGCTTTCCTTGGATTTAGCCATCTTTTCTAGGAAGTGAAGTTGATGTGGTTATGGTGTGCCTGCTTGTGTAATCAGCTTCTGCTGATACATTCTCAATCTGCTGATAAAGAAAAGGATGGAGGTCAAAGGCAGGAAGTTCCTACTAGTATTGTTAAAACTGGTGCTTAGGCAAATTGAAAAATCTCAACTGGGAGCCCTGCTTTTTGTCCTCATGATGGTTACTGTATACTGTACTTTTCTCCGAACTTTCTCTGGTTCCTTGATTCAAATTGCTGGACTGTTAAGGCACCTTGGAAACAACCACATACGTGCTGCCTCCTGGTCCAGCATCCAGGCAGAGCTTGGAGGAATTCTGGGACAGTCCCTGGGGGCACACTGATGTGAGAAAGGAAGGAAATGAGGAGTTACTGCTGTAAGTAGGCACAGATCATACAAGTCTACAGGTGTATTCTCTGGAGGACAGTTTCTTCAGTTCTGGAGATCTCTAGGTCTCTTCCTTTCTTGTAAATTGGTGTTATTTTTATTAATTTGTCTTTCCTGCTCTCACACTGTGACTACTGTCTCTGAATAGGAGCACTGCCATGGGGTATGTGTGCTAGATGTGAACCAGTAACGCAGAGGTTCCCAAATTGTGGTCTCCAAAATGCTGCTAGTACGTTGCTGGCTCTGTCTGCAGCTGCTAAATTGCATTAAAGACTGCTAAAAATAGGCTGAATGTTTCCCCATTTACTTTCCAAGCCAGCAATTGCTATAATTGTCACTTGTCAGGGGGAATATAAGTATGTGTGCGCAAGCGCTTGAGCATCTGTGACTGATGGGGGAACTGTGGTGAAACAAGGTCTCCAACAGGAGATCCTCTTTCCTTATCTCCTGCTGGATTAAGAATTTTAAGGAATAATCTCCAGGAATGGGAGTTTTCCCTTCAATTCCCTGTTCCTTTATGCTTCAAGGGAGCAAGATCATATAGTGCACTCATGAAGACACTAACTTGAATAAAGAGATAGTCCAGGCTATAAAAAAATCAGTACCCTTACAGCAGCACAAAGTTCTGTGGATTTTCATTGGCACAATTTTTTGCTAAGCCTGATAATTGTTTTAACTTAAGTCCCATAGGGGAAAGGGAAGCTAACTCCACTCTTTGATTAGTAGCTCCAGGCTGTCTGTAGCCTCAGTGGAAGGAATTTTGAGGGTTTTCTCTGAAACCATAAGTGCAGGATATTTTAGAACTGCAAGCTCAAAATATCAATTTAACATGATTGTTTGATCTCATTATCCCTCCCAAATAATTATTTGGTCTCTCTTGTATCATGCAGTGAAGAAATAAAGATGATGTTATCCCCAGGCAAAAAAAGGCCTGTCATATCTCATGCTCTGTGAAGTAGCATTGTACCAGTTATTCTGGGTTTGTACTCTGTTTTATTGAACGACTTTTGTACTCTTTTATCTGGAAGTTTTATTGGGAAGATTTTAGCTCACTCCTTTTATAACTTTTCTGATTCTTCTCTGGCTTCCTAGCAAGTGCTTTGCCTGATGCTGGCTATGGTGGGATGAAAAGGCCAGGGGGAGGAAGGAATCAGTGTCTTTTATTTGAACTGGGTTGGAACTTTAGGGTTTTCCTTTTTTAAAAAAATCCAAGAAGAAAAACAACTCACCAGCTAAAACATCCCCCCGCCCCCCCAAAAAAACCAGCAACCCCAAACCAACCCAAACCCAAAATAAACCACAAAGAAACTTAACAATAGTTTCATAAACACGGTAATTCTAGGACACCCCTCCTCCTTATCCCCCAGCCTTCTCTCCAGCTGTGCCTCCGCATTAAAGACCTCTGCAAAATTTTGAGCACTTTTAATCAAGAAATTAAGAGAATAGCTGTGAAAATGCTGTGAAGTTTCAGTGAAAAGAATTTCAGTTAACCTCTCTATTTCTCCCTGTAGTCAGGTCCAGAAGCGATGTGAGCAGAAATCACTGGGAGGAACTTGTAAAGTTTCTTGCAGAGGCTTACCTGGGGAGAACTGGGGTGATGTGATGGGTTACCAAGCTCATTAGCACAGGCTGTGCGTGGGAAGAGAAAGCTGAACATGAAGAAAGAGCAACTGTCTCCTTGGTGTACAGTTTGGGCAGGCAGCTTGTGGCCTGCAACTATGAAATTGTAGCTGATGAGACACGAGGGAGAAAGAATGGGAGGGGAGCTAGAGCAGTGCTGGAGCCAGACAGTCATGGGAATTGAGATGAAGTTGTCAGGAGCAGAGGTGAGTGAAACCTTAAAGTCGGGGAGGCTGTTCTAATTCAAGAGGAATGGTGCTGCAAAGCTGGTTAATGGATCTAAGTGGGGTAGTTAGAAGGGAAGATGAAGTCGATCTCAGGCTAGATTAATCCCTGATGTAATCTTGTTGGCATCGTTGTGCTAGTTTCCCTCCTTTTCAAGCTTCAGTGGAATTCCTTCAAAGATATATTTGGCCCTTCCAGTTCCTGTTTTACCAGATTCCACTGAATCATCATGTTTTACCAGATGCTACTCAGAGCCTCTGCTCTGGATTACATCACTGGTGTTGGGGCAGTGAGTCAGGTTACTGTGAGAGTAGGATTCTTTACAAAGGAATTGCCATACTTGTGACACATTTTGCTTAATTAAATTATGGCTGTAGCTGTTAAATTTGCAAGTATTTTCAGTGGCAACTGAATAGATCAACAGCAACACTCCCATTTATATGTGTGAGGTTGGCAAACTATTTCCCTCATATACTATCTTAAATATGATTAAAGCTCTTTCCAGCATTGTCAACAATATGTTTTGTGATGCTGGATGTTTCACGTAGGATGTGTGACCATGTCCCAGTCCATAATGTGGGAAAGATAACATTCTGCTACATAGCCAGACCTGATAGCCATGAGCTGATGTATTTAATCTGATTCCAGTAATACTGTTTAAATATAACAAAAGTATATTAGTCTAGATGGCCATTAGTAAAGGAAAAGAACAGATGAAGTACTGGGAGAAGTACATATCTCTGGGACCTAGCTGCCAATCAAGTGAAGAACGTGTATTGATTTCTGTAGGAAACCACAAGTCCTTTGTCAACAGAACTGCCTGGTCATCCCAGAATAATCTTATTCACTTTAAGTTTGCCTTGTATTACAGCATGTGAATTCAGAGGCAGACCTGAACATTCTCACCACATGGAAAACATTTCAGTGAAGGGATGGAAAGCATTATTTTGTAAATGCATTTATTAACAGCACAAACTGGAACACATTTGGCCTCAGTTTGATTGCACCATATCCCATGAATTTGTTGGTGATGGTTTAATTGTAGCTAAAACAAAAGTAAAGATATTTCAGTGAGGAAAACTGTACCTTAAGGGTACATTTTCTTTGCTCACAAACTACTGTATCTTGAATAATGGATTTTTTAAATTTGATTTTCTATTTATAAGATGCTAAATGTTTGGCCAGTGGTCATAGAGTTTGTAGTCACAAACTTGTTCAGCTTCGTGTTTAATCATACTGATCCTAACAGACCTATTTAACCTCACAAATTCAGTTTGTAACAGTGTGATTGGAAATGGAAACAGGAACAGCATTTCTCCTTGAAGTTTACACAGTTGGGCTCATCCATCATGAGAAAGAAATTTTATTTAGGAGTTCTCAAAAGAATTTAAATCTTTTCCATGAATGTTGAGAAGTGGAATATATAGGCAGTGCGTCAAGATGAAATCTCTCTGTGAAGAGGGGGTGGGCAAGCTAAACGCAGATCCACCTGCTTCTTTTGCAATATAATTGACACTTTCTATAATTGAAGAGGACAACCCGATTGATTGAGATCTGTGTGTTTCTAATAACAAAATCGGGTCAATTAGCAAAGGCTATATATACAGAAATATGTATCTGTTAGAGAGAACACTTTTTCATTGTGAGTAGCATTATATGCCAGTTTAGTTGCTTTAAACCATTTGCATATTGACTTTCCAAAAATGTTATGTTATGCATTTGAAAGAATTGAATGAGGCTGCTAAATAAAGGGGGCTAACTGAAGTCCTCCAGATGATGGCTTTATCTTTCTTAGTGTTACTTGAAGAATGGTGGAAGCAACCATCAAGCTGTTTGTGTCAGTACCTTTCTATTAGTTCATGTCCTCTGCTGGCCCAGCTGCATGGAGGCTCATATTGGTGTCCTCTTTCGCTTTCCCAGCTGTATTTTGTATTGTCTTTCCCAACTGTATTTTGTTGCTCCATATGGTATATTGAAAGAAAACCTTTTAGTTAAAAGATCAAACAGGCACAATACGTGAAGGGGAAGGGACTAACTGGATGAAGGCAATTCTGAGCAAATGCGTGTCTGAAGAGTCTGCTTGAGCACAGGGTAATCTTTGAACCTTTTTATTGACTGACTCTTGAGTGTCATTTGCTCTGAGAATGTTGTGAGATTTTTCAGTATCTCAGAGGCCAAGGAAGTCAGTTTGTAGACCTTGCATGTAGTTTGTGTTTGACATAATTTCTATTTAGAGAATCCTTAACTAGTGATAAATAATTTCCAAATGTATCTATCATGCATTAATGCTCCTGTTGCAGCAAAAGAAAATGTTTTGGTTGAGACTATTTCAGAGTATTGCCGTAACAGAGGCTTGAAGCCAGACAACAGGAATGGCCATAAGTTTAATTTTGTTTCTTTTCAGCACAAATACACACATATGAATGCACGCACAGGCATAACACACACCCCATTCCCTCATTTTGCTGATGATGATCTGGGGTGGGCTTTGTCCACACTTTGTTAGTACATACTGACACTACATCACTCTAAATGTATTACATACTGAGTGTTGATTCAAAGAAAAGATGAGCAGAAAAAGGAAAAGACAATTATTTATGAAACAAAGCAATCAGAGGAAAACCTCTTGAGGACAGGATAAGCATTGGAGCAGTTTCCATTTATCTCAATTTCAGTTCACATGTCCCTGTCTAAATCACAAGACTAGTATGCGGTATATGGAGTTCTTTAGCTAAGGTAACACTGATCAGAGCATGAGTGTGGCTGGAATCTTAATGCTGTCAAGGAGCCCCCAGAAGATACGCGACGAAATCATGATTTCTTTGGTGGTAACCTTAATCTAGATCATTGATAGAGGCTGAAACTTCATTTTTGGTCTCGTTTTTGTGGATGTCAGCTAGGGATTCTGCCAGGGCAACTCAGCAGTGCTTAATGTGCTGCTTGTTCTGTAATCTGGAGTCAAGAGACCAGTTTGTCCTGTTGGCCAGTAACAGCTGCTAGAGTGAACCATCCCTGTGGTGAGTGGTTTCCTAAGGTGTCTACAGTAGCTACAGAAACTGAAAGAATCTTCCAGGAGTCAGTTTGGGCTATCTAACTTGAGAGTTTGTTTTTCTTTCTTTGGTTGTTTGAGCAGTCATGTTCTTCAAATATCCACACCTTAAAATTCAGTCATGCTATTGCTCTTCTCTGAGAAAATAATTTTTCTGGTCAAAGGTAGATCTAGGTCTAACTAGACTCTGACTTTATAGTGAAACCTGGATGGCAATTGGGTGAAAAAGACTTTGAGATAGCATATATATTCACAAAAGACAGAGTGAGAACACTGAAACTTGATTGAGTCTTGATTATAAGATTAAGATTTATTTTTTATTTTTTTTTTAGTCTAAGACCAATTTAAACATTGTGAGTCATTGTGTCACTCTGGCGTCAAGTGCTGGAAGGAGCACATTTGCTGTTAAAATCCCAGACTAGTGAGACATTACGAGATTCACTGTTGCACTTTTTGTCATTTACTGTATTAGTTCTCTCATTTGAAGAAACCATTTGTCAGCAAATCTCCTAGTGCACGTTTTTCTGTTCAATGATCTGAAAGCTGATTTCATTCCTTTTTTCCCTTTTGTTTACTACTTGAGACTAAAATAAGTTACTCAGTTTTATCTTCAGGGGGACAGCTTTCTCTTTTTAGTTAAATCTTTCAACTTCAGTCTTTTTTGTATGTGAACATCCATAGTATGTAACTGTGGGCTACCTAAAGTAATAGTATCCCTCACAAAAGCTAAACAACAGATTTCTCTCTGTATTCATATACTTTATCTTATCTTTGTCTCTCTTGCCCATCTATCATTCCAGGAAGAGAATGTAATAAAATTCAGTTCTGAGCACTTGTTAACATAGGAAACAATTTTAGCTTTTTAATTTTATTACTTAGTCAAAGCTGGAATGGTAGTGATTGAAGGTCCAGCACCCTTACAGTGGCTGCTAATATATGTTGACATGTTTATATGTATATCAAATGTGCTCTTCAGGCATCTGAAATCAGGGACATGAAATTGATCCACCTTACCTAGCTATACAGTAATTCCATCAAGGTACTTTTATCTTAGTAGGAGCCTGTTTTTATTTTTGCTGCTACAGTCAGTGGCAAAAATACTGACAGCACTGTATGTAAAACCTGACATTAATGCATACAGCACAAGACTAGCAGTAACATTGATGAGGCAGACTATTCTATCTTGCATTTTTGATTCTTTTTATGATGTAGAAATATTTAAGAAGGCTCTAATATAGTTTATACCAAAAGATTACTTCTGCAAGACTGGATAAACATTGCTAGAATCCATATCTCAACTTTCAAGTGTTTAACAGAGGATTATGGGATTGCCTGATAACCAAGAGCTAAACTATGGGAATTTACGTTTTCCTTTTTTGCAGGATAGTTCCTCTTAAAATTATACTCTGAACAATGGCTTATTTTCTTGTGCCAGTACTCAATTCCAAATTCTGTGGCTTGGCAGTAGGCAGGTCTCAGATTTCAACCACATGTATTTCAAAAAAATCAAAAGATCCCTATTTGGCGCTCCACTCACATATCTTAAAAAGCTGTGTTTGTGCATCAGATTTAAAAATAATTGAAACCAGGGGTGCAAAACCTGAACTTTTCTTGCAGGATGTTTTGACTTCAATTGATTCCAAAAGCATTGAGAGGAGCAGAATGGAAACTGTGTGCAATATGTGGCATTGACAGTGCATGTAGAAACTTCATGGAGTGTACATACATGATACTACAGTGACCCTTCTAAAAATAGGCATATTTGCCTTTCATTATGTATTTTAAACAAATCTATACACAAGAGTGCACACTTTCATGGCAAAACACCATGTAAATTTAATTTGGTAAATAGAAGTATCACTTTGCCTATGAAGGCATTGTGGATTTTTGTTGACTGAAAAGTGGTAGCAGCATCCATATGTGCAGTATTGTAAGACTGATAGTGTAGTTTATGTGGAACTAAAGCTGGTGGTGGAGGTAGGATGGTGTCATGCATTGGGTCAGAATGACAGAGGTTAAAATAATTATTCAAAAAAAAAGTCATTTTGGATCTTTAATATCTATGAATAGTTTATTTTGGCCACGAGTCACAAGATACAAGACTCTCTATTACTTGCACTGTGTTTTGGAAATATTTGGGAAAAATACTGCAAACTTGGTAGCTGGCCTTCACTAACCCATTATGCAGAAACTTTTCCCTATTCCCAAGGAATTTTTTGTTTCATCTGCAAAAAATTATGTGAAAAGATGAATCTTGATCTTCTGGAAGTAAATATCCGCTAGGGGGAATGACTTAGAACTGACATGTAAGTGGAGAAAACTCCAGCTTGCTTCTGTTTGTTATTTATAGTGGAGGTAAAATGTCAACTAAGAGAAAGTTATCCCAGAAATTATCAAGCAAAGCACAAATTCGCAGCCTATTATGATTTATAGGATAATATCATGACATATACAAATTAAACCAAATGCATACCAAGCATTGTTTTTCCATCTTTTCATCACAAAAATTCTTATGTGGCTGCTGCTGACTCTTAGAAACATTACCCCACCCCAGCTATTTGGTACTTCCAAAGGTGGGTGGATGTGTAGAGCAGAAAAGGGTCCTAGGTGTAAGAGAAGAATTACAGGGCTGGGTCAGATGCCCTACAAGACAAATACGTAATGTTACCTTGTCCACACCACAAAACAAATGAGAAAAATAACTGGAAAATCTGGAAGAGGTAAAGAAGCAACAGTCATCCACGGCAAATTTAGGGGTTCTTTGGTGTCACACATTAAAAAGACAAAAAAAAAAAAAAAGGAAAAGAAACATAACCAAAGCAAGAAACCCAAACACACCAGAAATACCAGAAATACAAACCAAAGATGGAAAAAATCCAGCAAATTCCTACACACCCACTTAGTTGCCTTGTCTAGCAGAAGTAAATAAAACACAAAAAAAATATTTACCAGATGGCATATTGAGGTTTGATCTTATGCCAGCCTTGGACCTTCCATGAATTCTTTTTAGTATTCTTTTTTGTTTGCTAAGAGTTCCACTTGCACATAAAAAAATGTGAAGTATCGTAATTCCAGTCACTCATCGTTGGAAAGAAATCTCAATGGCCAAGTAAAAGGAAAACAAATGTATTGTAGTATGAAGTTAGTTCTGTTTGTCAGCACTGTTTTTAATCTTAGAGCTTTCTTGGCAGTGTAATATGTAGATACATGTATAGGCATCAATAGAGTCAGTTCCTAGGAACAGTGGTGACTATTTTGTCAAATACTGATAGATTCTTTCTAAAGAATTTTGATAAAGATAAATTTTGAGTTTGGGTCAAAGAGGGCTATCTTATTTGAATGAAATTAAATTTTAATTAATTTAAGTAAGTTGAATTAGTTAATATTTTCTTCTTCTTGACTTCATACGCTAACTTAGAGTTTCCATTGTACTGTTTCTTTTATTACTTTTGTCACTATCCTTCTTAATTTAGAGAGAAATCGCATTTAAGGAGATTGTGACCTTTCTTACACCTTGGTTTAATAGCTCAGCAAGAGCCATATTTGAGAGAGAGAGAGGACTTCACAGTGTGTGAAGAGTTAGATCAAAACAAAAACCAAAATCTGTTTTCCTCTATAGACAGAAGAGCAAATCTTTCTCCTTTACTCCACCCCCCCACCCCCCCGCCCTGTCCCAAAGCATGTGCATAGACGATATTAAAGCTAGAACACCAAGGGAAAAAAAAAGTCAGAAGTTGGCCTGTCTGGAGGGAATACTGATTGATATTCTTATGTAAATGTCTGTTCAGTTTTACAGTGTCTGATCATGTAAAAGACATTGTAAACATGAAATTGTAAGCATGAAATACATTTTATTTTTCAAATGGATGACTCTCCTGTATTTATCTCTTTTACTTATTGAAATCTTTTTCCCTTTTACTGGTTGATGTCTTCTATTTTTGCTTATATTTTGTTGTAGAGCTGAAATGGAGTGGAATATGGATCTGACCTCTAGGGGAAGCATGAGGTGCAATTTCATTTGACATTTGTCTTCAGCAACAAATAGTGATACTGTCCTGATACATATTAGCAACAGTTAGATAGAAATAAAAGAGTGGGGAGAGGAGGAGAAGAGAATTTTCCTCTCTACCATATGATCTGTTTCCTACAGATCCTGGGTTTTATTAGGCTTACAGCTAATTGTCATGTCTTTTTTATGGAGGCAAGCAGAAGTACAGAATCAAAAATGTATGGTGCAGTCAACTGAAGAGTGCAGTTCTTATTACCTGGGTTGAGTCACCAAGCAAATTCTAGAAGCAAATCACAGAGGAAACCCTGCTCCAAGAGCATGACATAACCCAAATATTATCAGTATAAATCTTTAGTTGGTGATCTTGGTCCTCCTGAATTCTAATGGCAGAATTTGTTACTTTTAGCACAAACAGAATGCAGATATTTTATGTTTCTGTCCACTGCCATATGGTAGGTTTCCTAACATTTATTTTGATGAGGCTGTATTCAAGTTTACAGCTCACTGATCTGTGAAAATAAGATATTGTGCTCTGAATTAAATTCTTACACAGTATTGATGCTGTAGTTTTTGAAGTAAATTTTGCTTAAACAGTAATTATGCTCTGTGAAATTATCACCTCATGTTAGCTGTTGATGGTGCATGCCAAATTGTGTAGGCAAAGTTGATGATTATATCTCAGTAGCTCTGCAAACAAGTGTGTAGTCTGCTTTCACTCTTGGTTCTCTGCATTTCTTACACCTTGTTTCCTACTCTGCACCCTTACCAGCAATGACATCTTAGAAAAAACAAAGTCCTTTATTTCAACCATGATAGAGTATGTAGTAGCTCCTAAGAGACCCAATGCACCACTGAAGCTGTCTGTGCTTCAGCTGGAGTCGGACTAGATGACCTTCATTGGTCCCTTCCATCTTACGTTGCTCTGGTTCCATGAATGTGCCTGTTGATGAACCTATGTGTAACCAAGTTCAGTTTCCTAGCTTATGGAGAAGTAAAGTTGCTGTTGGCATTTTGTGTTGCTGTTGAAACATTTTTGCCTTTAGAAAAGAGAGGAGGATAACTTTAGAGAATAGAATTTGATCCAGACATCAAGTGAAGACAGTGGCCATAGCTAGTTCATGACTGCATGGTATTTAAAGGCACAGCCCAGAAAGAGATTGAAATTGAAGCAGAAGCAAAAATCAGATCTTCTAAAAGAATATAGAATGTTTCCCTTTTGAGTTTCTTTATAGCACTTCCAATTTGGAAAGAAAAAAGAACTGTGAGAGTAACATTTTAAACATATTATTATCTTCAGTGTTACTACAGATGTCAGAAGTTCTGAAGTTTTCACTGCCATATTTTGCATGGATGTAACAATTTAAACATTGCTGTCAGCTAGGACTCATTATGTCTGTCTATACATACATACGTGCAAACATATGAATGCATGTACTTATAACGTAGAATAATCTGTGAAAATGAATTAGATGGTGTCAGACCTCACAGTTCCTGGATTTACCTTGGTGTTTGTAAGTTAAATCCAAATGACACAGCCTTCTGAGTTGAGGAGCAAATTTGTGGGAATCCCTGTAGATACACACACTGCATTACAATAGCCACTGTGTGCCTGCAACAAGTGAAATTAAAACTGTGAAAGTACTCTACAGTTAATCTCTTCTTTTACACAGAATCAGGGACTAGTAAAATAAGTAAGAAGTTCAACCCAAGCCTTTGATGTATTCCCAGAGCTTTGGAGTATCTGATAGTACCCTAAAATACATTTTGTGATCAAGGATGGATCTATGTGTAGCTCACTGAGGGTCTCTGGATCAGATGAGTTATTCTTTGGCCTGTCTCTAACATCTCAGTAGGAAATAGAAACAAAACATAACCACTCTCTCCCCTCCCTTTCCCCTCCAAAATTCCCACCCAAGTGTGGGAGATAGAAATGCACTTCTCATAATTTCATGCCTTTCTGGGCGATGAAGAATAAAGTTTTCTGAATGTGGAGCAATTAGCACCATTAAGAAAGAGAGCACTATGCAGCATATGTAACCTAGCATGCAATTCAGAAGCTATTGTATATTTCATCTTCTCACTTTATGAAAGAGCTAAACAAAGCAATTGGCTGCTTTCATTGCCCTGTAGCCTCTTTTACTATGGAGTGGATAGATCACAGCAGAATGAGTTTTCTTCAATTGAAAGCTGGTGAAAATGGATTCTGGAATTGTAAACTTCATTCTTGATGTAACAGCTGACTTGTTGCTCTGACCATATAAGGCATCAGTGCTTGTTCCTGTCATTTCTTGAGAATAATACTATGTGATAAAAAAGCCCAACAAGTACTGAACCTCTAAGGTCAGTTTAAGTCAATTATAGCCTGACAACAAGCACAACCTTTGAGTCCACTTTGTCCCTTTCCAGCCTATTTTAGGAGCAGCCCTGTGAATCCAGCCTTGTGTCCAGCTGTGGTATAGCTAGCCAAGAACTGCTTAGTTTAAGTACTTTTGTTCTGACGCCCATCTTCTGAAATTTTTCTCACTCCCTGCTACTGCCACAAGACTCTTTATCCTATCAGTACTCAGTTCTGCTTCCTAATTTGTCAAATGACTACTCCAGCAGTGAAAAAGAACCCATTATACAATGAAAGTTATTTATTGCTATCAGTTAAAAATTAGCATATCCATGGATATGTGGAGGATGATAAAAAAATAATTCTTTAGTCACTGCTGAGATGTCTTGCAGCACTAAACAGGGAGTTGTCAAAAATAATTTGAAAAACAATCTTATGAAAGGCACTATAGTCCCAAACTCGCTCCCTGCTCCACATCCTCCTTGATACATCCTGTAGAATTTATTAACTGCCTGTTTCTATTTCACTGGCCTGTTGCACTTGGTTATGTATAAAATTCAGTGACCATATAGGAGGGAAAGTGAAGGACCTTGTGCCTTTTCGCAGAGACAATTCTACTAGCTGGACTTTGAATCTCTAAATTGTGAATAGCTGGAACAATAAACTTCAGGAATTGAAAACTTTGAGTCTACAAGGTAGGGCAAAATAAAGATAAAGAAGAATGAAAATAGGTCTCCTCCCTGCCCACTGTATCTTTGCAGGATTGTTCTCTCCTTGCTCTCAATCCAGCAATTCTTCATGAATTCTAATCAGTCCCCTCTAAGATCTTAAGCAAAAAAGCTTTAATTTCTCTCAGCCCTATGATTTTGGGTCCCTGCTCTTTGCCGAAGTGCCCGAGGCACTACCTGTAACCTATAGACTATTGCCTCATCTTGCCCTTTAGAAGCAAGGGCAAGATGAGGCCCTTGCCTTGTCCCTATCTCCTGAGTGAGTTCCAGCCTACCATCTTTTCCCCTGATGTATCTGTTTAACACATGGAACAAATAATGGCAGATTATATGCAAACAGATTGGATGGACCCTTTGTCACAGTTTCGCTGATGCTTTGTCAGTAGTTGTGTATGGAATTGATGGAGACTGTAGAAAGGAGTAAGTTACTGTTTCAGTCTCTGGTGAGATGCTGTGGGTAGGTATGAGATCTCCCTGAATAATCTCCCAGTGCAACAGAGAAATGCGTTGTAGTTTGTGCCCAACACATCTATTCATTTCTGTGTGCAATGGAAAATCTTATGTAATATCTTCCTCTCCAGACTTGCTCTTCTCTTTCCCTCTTTGCACTCTTTCTAGCTGAGTGGAGTCTCTCCTTTGGATACTGAATGCAATGCAAAAATATAAAGATGACAATTCCAGATCATCTTTTCATGGCCACTGTTTTGGATTTGCACTCTTTCCTTTTCTGGTCCTTGTCAGAAAAGCTTCAGCTCATGAAGACATTCTGTTATAAACCAGAATGTATATGAATACTTTTGTTTTACAAATATTTGAGATTTTACCGGAGAAGCTATGGAGCTGAAGTCCTCATTTTGATGCAACTTGTGAAGAAAAGAGAAGGAACTCCTGAAAAATTAATATTAAAGGAAATGGAAGGAAGAAAACTCTGTTTACTGTGTGCAGTGCAGTGGTTTTCAGGGAGACCTGAACTGGGTTTTGGAGGACCAGATACAGGAACATCAACACAGCTCTGCTCAAACTAAATGATCCCACTGAAAAACCTTGGGTGCTGAATTTTGCTTATTTTTAGTAGGGGAACTTTAGGACTTACTGTATGGTTTAGTTCAGTAGCTGAAGCTTGTTTATTCTTAGTAAAGGCATCCCAACATGTTCAAGTAACAGCACAAGCGTAAGGGTAATTTATTTCATAATACACAAAAGAAATTTTAATATGTGATTTTCAGATTTGATTTTTTTATAATTTGGACTTGTCAATTCACTGAGCTTTTAACTATATTGAGCCAACTGAATTGTGAACCAGCTTTCTTTCCTGTCACTGAAATGACTGCCAACAAGATGATTATTTACAAATAGCATTTATTATCCTAAAAATAAGTGGATGATTTTGACATGTCTTAGAGCAGTGAAGAGAGTTTTTCTTCATGTGTTATACTGCTTATGGAAACTGACACTGTAGATCATGAATTATAATTTATAATGTATTTCTATATACGTTATAAAATGCATGAGCAGAAGCAGTATTACAATTTTATTCACACTTCATCAGGCTGTTTCCTCTAGCTCTGTCTCTATTTGAGAGATCATCTCAAAATAGATGGTAAGAAAAAGCTTTTGGCCATGTCCGCTGAAGTATTAGTTAAGGAGCATACCTGCCTGCTTGGAATTAGACTAATTTTATCCAGGTATATGAATGGCTCTTAGACTTGTTTTTACTTTCATTGTACTTGCACTGAGCATTTTAGAGACTGTGTAAAGGAAATGGCCCTGTCCATAAGAATGAAAGATCTTATTTCAGACAGGAGTTCAGTGAATGAGAGGAAAAGCATATGTGCACATGGGGGGGTGGTGGTGTTTGTAGGAAAGAGCAGAGAAAGAAAAGGTCAGGGTTACAATAATAGTGACATTCAGGTTCATTAAAGCTCATGTCTTGATTTTATTACTGCATTATTTAAATGTAATGCCATCCCATTTTTTCCTGACGCACCTCTCCTTTACCCCAGTGACTTGTGTAATAAAGGTAAAGCAAGTGAAGAGGCGATTTGACTAGTGAGGATTAGCATTTGTGAAGCTGGTGGAAGAAACAATTCTTTTTGGCAACTTAAAATTTGAGATAGAACTAGAAAGCAATGCAGGGCTGGCAGAGACTCTGAAATATATTGCATTTATTAGCTGAAAGAAGGAATAATACCAAGGGGCATTTAATGCCATGACAATAGGCAATGGTGATACAGTGCATGCAGGGTGAAATTTTAAATGTGAGTGGTGATATATATATGTGTATTTGGGTTTGTGGTTTTCTTTGGATACAAAATAAAAAAAAAGCTGAAGAGGCCTAAGTTTCAGAATGGTGTTTAGTCCCTTTGAAACATCTCTTCACTCCATTTATTAATGCATTAGGTTGAACACTGGAAAAAGTGAGGAAACCAAGCCCATTACTTATATTACTGTAATTTAGACTCGCTTAAAAAGCCTGGAAAGAAGGCATGGAGGAGGAGGCTGGAGGAACGCTTGAATGAGAGCTTGGCCAAGCTGCTCTGTAGGGGTAGCACCCTCTGCCATATGATAGATGACCTGAATGTTGCTTGATTTAAGGTTGCTTGGAACCTCCTTTTGTAATAAACTAGTTTCAGATTTAAAACTTGCCAGCTCCTAGTAGCACCCTCTAGTGCCACACATTCTTAGCATACAACACTGAAGGGGTTTTATCCTTGTCTTTGGATGTTATATTTAGGGGGGGGGAGAGGGAAATGGAAGAAAAAAGTGAGAAAAGGCTTAAAAAATCCACCACTACCCACTACTCCAGACTTAGCAAGTAATGGCTTGCTAAATCTCTTGCCAAAAAAACAGAGATCCATTTTACTTGGCTTCTGAGGTGAATGAAACTTCTGTTCTGTTTAAAAAATGTGAAGTAGGCACATAGGGGATATTTTTGGTTGTGATTTTTTTTTTGGTTTGTTTGGTTTTTGGGTTTTTTTTTTGAAAGTCCTTTTGTACTTCATTGCACCCACTTGTTGTATGAAGCATAAATATTTTTAAGTTCTACAAATGTGTTCAGTTCCCTGGTGCCATCAATCTGAGGAAAATGGCCTCTTGTATAAGGATATTGACCAAGTATCTTAGTGCATTTTGCAAAATCTTCCTCTCTCTTGTTGAATTGGAAGCTACTGACACAAATATCTATTTTGTCTTTGCTCTTTTTAATTTTAAAATCCCTTCTCCATTGCTAATTTTCTGTTGTTTTTTGTGATGATCAGAGATGAACCCCCCCTCCAGACAATAATTCTTTTCCTCAAATCATCAGCAACACAGCTCTACTTTATTCACACTCAAGAGTAAAAATATGATGCATGAGAAGAGAAACAGCACTTAGCTGAATTTGTAAAATGGTTAAACCATAACTGAAATAAGTCTGGGTTTAGTGATTGCCTGGAGCCTCCAGCCAGTCTTTCACCTACTGGTGTCCTAGCATCTCCGAGTGATAGGGTTACCCTCTTTGATTTTAAAGAGTTATCTCAGTTTTCAAATAATCTGCAAAGATAGCCTGTGCTCGCTGAATGCTAACCAAACTTATGCTTGATTTTTATTCCTTCTAATACACATGCCTAATTTATTTTACACAATTCAAGTCTTGCTCTGTAGTTTTAGGGTTTTTGTGGACTTTTCCAGCTTCTTCATTACCATGGTGTTTCTATTCCTTTGCAACCTGTGAGATAACATGATGATGTTATCCCCTGTAGGGGAAAGAGGCACAAAGATTCTAGTGCCCAAAGTGGCTGAGGTTAGATGCCTAATTAGTTGCCTATAGTCTGATTTCTTAGAGAGTGTTTTATATCACTTCCTTTATTTGATCAGAGCCTAGCTCCTTTTAATACCAGTTGCAGTTATTAACCAGTGCTCCAGCAAATCAGACCTCTCATTGTGAACACTTTTAAAAGCAAGAGCAATCCAATAACTGACCATCTGGGGAAAGCTTAATTTGAATGGTAGTCCTATATTATATACCATTTTTGTTAGTTAGATGCAGTTAAAAAAAAAATCAGATTATGCTTATTTTCTCTTTCTCTCTCTCTTTCTTTCTGTTTTTCTGCAATTTGAAGGGTCATATAATAGTAATCACTTTTGATCACTAATGTCATGAGTGAACCACGCAGGAGGGATAGAAGATTTTATATCTAAGTATTTCAGCCTTCCAGTAATTTCTGTCCTAAGGCTTTCTTGTAGAAATATCTTGACAGGTGCCTGTTTTCTTTTGCAGATTTTACTGAAAGCTGTCTTTACCCTCCAAAATCTAGGTCATTTTAGACAATTCATCTTCAGTCTTTGTATCTGATTTATATTCGCAATTGCAGTTGTGAGGGCCTGAAACGTTGCACTTATAAGGCATGTTGCATGACATCCAATATTAATATGTGTATATACAGGCTGTTTAAATTAAACCATGAGAGTTGTTCATACCTCTAGGCAGGACATAATATAAGCAACTTAAAAGTGTATGGTATGAACAGTTCTGTTTTGTTCTGGCCAAAAAGAGAGCATCATGGGGATGGACCATCATATTGCTGATTAGTAGCTGGCCATGTGTTGGCTTTGTCGACACATTTCAGAGAATGGGTGGTTTAATGAAGGATGGAATCGGGGAATAATTCATTCCGTGCCATGAGGTTAACCACAAGCCTCTCAGAAATCACAGTGCTTGCTGCTCCGGCAGATGTGCTGGAACTCTGTGCTGTGACTGGAGGTTTTTCAGCACTCTGTTCTCCCCACCCTTCTCTTATTGTGAAGCACGCACTCATTCTGCTGCCAGAAGTTTTAATAAAAAATAGATTTGAGTTTGCAGTTTCCAGAATTTTTATCAACCTTCCAGCCAAAGTCAGAGTAATAAACGCAGAGAACATCTAAGCGTGTGCTTTGCAGATGATTGATTTTTGCACGCGGGATGTCTTACAGGCAGTGGCTCCCACTGTTACTTTTCCATAGTATGCTGCAGGGAACTCCTGAAAGCCCCTTCCCTCCTACTTTCACAGAACAATTGGAATCATTTATTGACTTTGAAGTGAGTAATTTCTCTGTAGAGGATTAGTATTCTCTTTCTGGAGAAGGTAACCTTGTAATTAAGTTTTGGATGAATATCTTTTTATTTATGCATTTCAAAATTTGTGATAGATATCAGAAAGTACCTTTAAAAAAAAATCCACAAAAGAAAGTCTTTCTGAAGACGATCTTTGGGAAAAATCTGCTCAAATATTAAAAAGAAAAGTAATAAAGTAATCTATTTATATTTCTCTTCTTTCTACACAAGACAAGGTAGATATCACATTCAGCCATTGAGCATATTAAGCTTAATATAGGTTATGTAACAAAAAAGAAAAACGCACCCCAAAACCTAAACCCATTGAGTGAACATCAGGTGAAGTTTAATGTGATTTAGCTTATTAAATGTAAACTTTTCTGTGACTACTGGAAAAGCATGGAGTGAGGGAAATCTAACTTTAAAATGTTATCCAGCTGCTTAGCATTGCTCCTCATGTGGGACTTAAAATCTTACTGGAGATGTTGGAATTGCATGTGTAAACACTCCTAATTTGCTTCAGTGAAGAGTAAAATGGGTTAATTTATCAGCTTTATCACCTGTCACTTTAAAGTACTCTGGCTGGCTTTTCACAGAAACTCAGAAGGTCCATTTCCATCCCAGGAAGGAGGCTGATAAGATGCAGCTGAAGGTGGTAATGAGGAGTTGGAAGTAGATGATTTATAAAGCCAAGGCCTCATTTTATCCATCTCCTCTATCTGATTGAGCTAAAGCCTGTTCCAAATTGGAACAAACCTGATGTTAAAACAGAAGTATTTGTGCTTCTACACCTCTTGTTTAAATCACTGTGTTTTCTTTATGTGGGTAAGGCACATTCAGTCTCCAGGACCCCCATTTTCAAGGTATATTTTGCATATATCATCCCTTATAAGGAAATATTTTCAAGTGAGAAAGAAATGAACATGCTTTCATGTTCATGGGACCCATAAATACCCAGGGGTTGCTGACATGCAGGGTGCTTTTTTGTGGGAATACTTATTAATAAATTGACAGAAGGTCATTGACATTTAGGACAACTCCAGGGGAAAGATTTCCTCTGGAAGTACTGAGCTGCTCCAGATCTTCCTTGCTGTAGCTCCAGTATGTCTCTGAATTCCTTATATGTTTGTTACCAGTTACATATATTATGTACAAAAAATCAGGCTCTTAGTGTGCAAAACTGGACTCGAATTCTTAAACTTGGTACTCATACGTCTAACTATTAGATACTACACATCTTCCCTCAGGAATTCAAGTTTGAAGGTCCTCTGCTAAGTTTTCATTTATATAACTTTTTGGGGAATTTACCAACTGCATTAGTGTAACTTTAACATTTTTACCAGAAGTAAATTGAGAGCATTTTGACTTGTCTGCAAGAAGAAGCATGAATAGAGCAGATACTATGCTCTTGTGCTGCTGTTCATCAGTGCATTTGGAAGCATTCTGGGATTAAACTAGATATAAAGGTGGATGTTTCTCCCATTTCTTTAAAAGTGTTTCTATCCAAAGGAGAAGAGTTTTAAATTGATTCTAAGTGAGGCAACTTAATTTGATGCTTTAATTTAACTGTTGAAATTATTTTTAATATAAGAAGTTACTGTCATCTTTGACCTGATCCAGTTTTCACTTTTACTTGTGTAAATTGGAAGAAGTTGGTAAATTACTTTACAAGTCTTGATGGGCGTGCAGTTGCGTAACACTGTGTGAGGTCAGATTGAGACTCCTGACTCCACCATGAATAAATGGTTCCATACAGATAGGGTGAACACAGAATAGGATTGAGAAAGATGCAAACTGAAGCCTAAAGACAAAGAAGAATGAACCAAGTTAATTGTATGGTAAAGCAGGAAGAATTCCCAAGCTTATTTAATTGACCTAACATAATATTACAGTTATTATCATCAAGCTAAGGTTAATAGACTTGTGCTAAGAGATAGCAGCTCTTTGGGTGACATAACAAGCTCTCGAGAACATCAGTGAAGTAACCTTAAATCTGCCTGCTCAAACAGTTCAGAAATAGGCTGCCACAAGACATACAGCCAAGTCAGCCTCTTCAGTACCTTTGATTATTTAAGGTTCCCATTCTTCTTTTATTACAATGTGGAATCCTTCCCCTTCCAGACCTAGCACCAAAAGCAGTGCTTCCCTTCAACATTTACTGTCAGCTGTATTCACTGATCTGTTACCATCTAAACCATTCCAAAATTCTCAGACTGGTACATGCTGAGGTTCTGCTACTGGGCCATCTGGAAAAAATAAAGTAAATGAAATGTACTTTCATATCGCTCCTATATGTCTTCCCCAGCTGCTTTCCAGAGGGGTCCTTCTGTGAAAGATTCGTATAGGAGCACTTTCTGTGTATTGGTTCTGCAGTTACTGACAGATGTGTGCAGTATACTTTCAAAAACAATATTGTTATTTCCCTTCCCACTTCTCCTCTCTCCCCCCCTCCCCAGTTGCTCTTCAAAAAGGGTGGATGAGGCAAAGTGGTTTTGCATGTAGATGCTTGTCCAGGGTTTCAAATGTTCTATTTGTAAATTGTTTCACCTATAGCAATGCTCACGACTAAAAAGTTGTCTGTTTCATTTTGTTTTGTCAGAGCAAATGGAGGTAAGGTCTTAAAACTGTACATTTTCAAATCTATCTCAATCTGTCCAACAGTTTTTAATATTATGAAATATAGAATATTCTCATTGTAGGAAGAAGATCGACTTTGATGTTGATACTAGGGAAGTGAGAAAGGGAATTCTCCTTTAAAAAAACCAAACTGTTTTTGTCATCTTCCATCTTCTCGTATTAGAGAATCAGAGTGTGTCTCTGAGTGTGTATCTGTGTGGACTTCACTCATGGAATGGGAAATCCCATCATACCAGATCTGGAAGAGACTTTTATAGCTCAGGTACACAAGAGCTGCCAAATTAATTCTCACTGTGCAGCTGTAATGAGGACAGTATCTACTCTAGAGAGGGACCCTTGACAAAACTACAGTATGCAGAAACTTATTTATTCTGCCTGATGGCTTTTTGCTTGTTTTTTTTTGTTCACATGGTTGGGAAGATAGTCTTCTGATAAGACTAAAGATAGAAGTTCTTTATTCAAGGTTCTAAAGTATCTGAGCAGTAGATTCAGATCCAGATTCCATTGTTTGGTTGTCTTCCTTCTTCATTTCTTTGCAACAAAAAATAAGTGTTTCTTATGTACGTACTTTAAGAGTCTCTCAAACCTTGGAGGCAATTCTGATATAAATTAAAAGGTGATTCAGAACAGCCTCTTGTTTAAATAAACAAACCTCAGCGCTTGGGCTTCTTTAGGATTTCTTCCAAAGGAATTCTTAGCTTAACAAGTAGAGGAGAGCACAAAAAAAAAAAATTTATGTGATTATTTCACTCCATCAGAGTCCCGCTATCTCTATTCCAGCACATTTAACAGTGGTTAAAATCACTGACTTTGATTTCAGTGCCGTGAAGAAAGAGTATTAAATTCATACAGGTAGAAGTGAATTTTTGTCTTTGTGAATTACACCATTTTATGCCAAATTAAAAACATGTGGAGGAGCTTGTATGTCTGACACTTTTTCTTTTTACTTGTCCCTGAAACAGAATACTGCAAGAAAGTAAATGGACTTGGAACTTAAGGAGAGGTTGGTTTTTCTCAGATTCAACTCAACAGATTAATGCCATGGTCTTTTGAGTGGAAGGATAATCAATCCATTCTCCTTAAGACAATAAATCAAAAGAATAAATCAGACATTTGTATTGTGTCTGAGTAAATAGATTGCATTGAACACCAGTTTTTCTTGTATGATTTTTATTTCCTTTTTGATTTTCTCAGGAGATGGTATCAAGGCAGAAGGTGATAAATTAAGATATTTGTAGTATAGAGAGTAGTATCCTGAACTGATTTTTCTAAATAACACTACCCCCATCCCCACCACCCACTTTTTCATGTTTATGTAAATTTCTAAGTATAAATTGAACTTTTCTATATGAGAAGTATATACTGTCTCCATCATTTCTACTGTGTACTTTGCATGACTGTTTTCATGTTGGCAGAAAGTTGCCTTAACCAAGGAACGTGATGTACTCTAAAGCATATTTTTAATCTTGGATTTTATAAGCAAAATGTTTATGCGAACCAACTTCCATTTGCAAAAGGGTATGCCATTTCAGAAGGCTATCAGTGAAGCAGTGAATATATATCCATTTTGGGAAAAAACTGTCCTTTTGTCCTTGCCTTTTGTTTTTGAGTGAACTGGCTTTGTTCATGCTCAGTTTTCTTTTCCTGCCCTGTTCTATTACTATTTCTATATTCCTATATTCAATCTCTAATTTCTTCTCTTTCCAATTTAAGCAGTTATGAGCATGTGTGTAAGGAGCATGTAGGAAAACTAGATCAGTCTTAATTTCAGTTTGTTGTATGAGCCTTCAGAATACTTTGCAACATACTTAAACATAAATATGATACAAAACATGTTTAAAAAAAGTATTTTTACATTTTTTTTGTTTGTTAACTTTTCTGGGAGGAAGAGAATCATCTTTAATTCTCTCTTGGTAACTTATCCAGTACAATTCACTTTTAGAGCCACATTCTGTATTATTAATATGGTAGTGATCCTGGATGCTTGAATGGCTACTATATTGAACTTCATGGGTAGCAGTGAAAATATAGCAAAAATAATGAAAAGAGCTACATAAGTTATTATGTCTGAAACTGTAAACTTGCCAAAAAAAAAAAGAAAAAAATAAAAACAAATGAAACCCAAACACCAAAAAGGAAAGGTCAGTGCTCTTCTGGTTACAGTGCCGTTCTGTTGGAGTTGTAACATGTTTTGGGCTAAGAATACGAGCATAATTGGCTGTAGCAGCTAATCTGTTGGGCAGTCAGATATTGCACAGCTCGTATTCAGTTGCATTCCAGCACGTGATTGCCATTCTGTAAAATGTCACTGAGTGGTATGATCGTATGTAATTTTTAAACATTTGGCTTCAGGCTCCTCAGTTTTTTTTCTGTATGTATCTTGTTTGCCTCACCCCAGACTCTGTTTTACTTCTAGACAAAGAAAAATGTTACAAAATACAACTGCTCTTCTTTTGTGCTTATAGGGGGTTTCACCTATAATGATAAACAAAATAGGTTTTGTTTCTTTTTATTTCTATGTTGCAATGTAAAAAATGAAGCATAATTGGCAATGCGACTTTTTTGGTGTGGTTTTTGTAATCAAGTTCTGAATCTGTGATAGAGAGGCTGTTCGTGCTGTCCAGAAAACGTGCTGAGTTGGAGGAAGGAGGAGTCCAGTACTAACATTAAGAGCTCGTCTCTCTCCATGTGTGATTAAAAGCAGCTTAGCTTTATGTCTTAGGCCCTGAATTAAATAACTGAAGTTTGGCTGCATGAGTAAGTATCCCACTTCTGTGCAATGCCTGAAGGCTAGGGACTGCCTTTATTACCTCTCCTACTGGCACTGCTACAGGAGAAGGGAAAAATGCAACAAATTTTTAATCATCTGCTCTGTCCCTTTTGGACACAGAATTCATTGAGCACCATACACACAGTGCATATACTTTATTAAAGAGTAGACGTAAATTTGGAACCACACCTATAGTTACTGTTGCTTAGTTTGAATGTTTGCACAGCCGAACATTTCTCATCACCCCTTATTATTAAAGTTAATTTCTGCCATTTTCCTCTTCATTCCTGTTTACAAAGGCAGAGTTTGTGTCACTCACTTGAGAACACCCTTCTTGGATTTGCGGCGACTGCCACAACTTATTCTTCGTCATCTTGAGTTCTCTTCTTAAGCAGAACCACTGTGTTTAATGTACTGACTGTGTCAGCGAACTTTGGCATTGGTGGAGCTGAAGGACTGTAAGGCAAGGAAGTAATTTGTGAATGTTCTCACTAATGTAGTCAGGGCTCTGAGTTTGGAGGAATGATGGAATAAACTGCAAAACCTTTGCTTCAGGCACTGCAGCAGACTATTTTCTCATAAATAACATTGTTTTGAGTGTTATTGAGCTCATTCATACTGGTTGTGTTTTGTTCTTTTCCTTCTCCCCTCATTTCCCCCCAAAAAAAAAAAAAAAAAAAGATTTCTTTGTGACTTAGTGGTTCAACTTTTGGATGTGGTGGGCGCTTTTCTGTTCCTTATTCTGCCGTTTATTATGTCAGTATGTCTTTTACTACATATCCAAGTACAGCTTTTGTTTTTCTTGTTTTTACCTTCATTTTCTAATTTTTACAGTTAAGTGCATTTTTTATGTTGTAGGTCACCTGTCACATTTCACTGGGGCAGTATCTGTACACTGGAAGTAATTCAGCCTCTCTGTTTAATTTCATGCTAATGTCTGGAAGATGTTATCTAGGTTAGCCAGGCTGAAGAACACTGGCTAACCTAACCTTTCCTAATTTTCTTCAACCTTTTAGCTTTTGGCTATCTCGCTGCCCCTTGGTGTGTTATGTTGCTCTTGATTTTACAGATAATTATCTGAAGTGTGAACTAGCCAGATGAATTGTTGTCCACTGTAAATTTCTCAGTTTAAATTCATATCCTACTCTAAATATTGCTTAAAACATGGGTCCTTGAAGAGGAACCACTACTATTCCTTGCCATAGATGCTGTAAATGGTCCAATGTGAAATTACATCACTAATGGAAGTCCTGGCCAATTACTTGTTGTTTCCCAAGTAACTTTAAAGCTGGATTCCCCAAAGGAGATACGTAATATAATGAATTTCCTTTATGACAGTATCTATGCCGTAGTATCTATGCTGTATTAGATTTGATTGTTCATAATTTACATATGTGTATGTTTTACTTAGGAGAAAGAAGCATGGTGTGTTCACACCTATTCAGTACTGTGTTTTCAGTATATATCAAATGTAAATGGAAAAATGGGAGAACAGAAAAATGTGTATGCCATGGGTGTCTTACAGATGCTTGAATGTATCCATGAAAACAAGTTCCTAAGAAAGTTTTATTAATGAATGTTACATCATTGCTTTTTTGTAGTTACAGCTGCTTGGAATGAAGGAGACTTCCAAATATCTTGTGTATTTGCTGAAATGTATCATGATTTGTTGGTATATAAATTTCTACTACTTATTTCTTGTTTGACTTCATTTTTCTTTATGCCATGATCTACTGGGGTAATGCGAAACAAAAGTAAAATGCTTATTCTGATGAAGAAATGACCAAGTAAAATGTAAAAAGTTAGTAATCTTTAAATTAGACCTCCCTGTTCCTTGGCAGGAATATTTAGTTCATTAAATCAAAGCAGCATATAAGTGATGAGTTATGTACTTGTTTAACAGACTTAGCTCTTCAGAAGGTGGTGGTGTTACCCAGATCATTATGACCATCATCTACTGCTTGCTAATTTGCTTGCACAGAATCATAGAATGATTAGTGTTGGAAGGGATCTTTAAAGGTCATCCAGTTCCAAACTCCTGCCTGCTGAGGAGCAGGCTGCAGGCTTTGAGAGGTTTTGCCCTTTGTCGTGGTTTGAGCTGTAAATCAGCCAAGCAGTTTGTTCACTCACTCCCCCCTCTTTCTTCCCTCTGCTCCTGGAGGGATGGGAAGGAGAATCGAAAGAATGCAACTTCCACAGGTTGAGATAAGAACAGTTTAGTAACTAAGGTATTACACTAAGGTAAACCACTACTGCTACCACCAATAATAATAATAGCAAGAGAAATACAAAGGAAGAGGTTACAACAGCTCACCACGTATACCCAGCCCGACCAAGCCACCAACCCCCAACCTCCTTCCAGGTCTCTGCTCTCCGTTTCTGCATCCCAGGCATGACGTGCTGTGGTATGGAATACCTCTTTGGTCA
>JANRGW010021701.1:0-13362 GCA_024733675.1 Psilopsiagon aymara
GTTTGCTGACAGTCTGCCACCTGGGGAGCTGCTTTTCTCTGTTAGCAAGTGTAGGCCTGCAAGTTTTGGCAAGAAGTAACTTCTGCATTTGATGATCTCTTAACTATGGTGCCGCTTAGATGAGCTTTTTACTGTGACAGAGTTGTATAATGTTTGGAGCAGGCTATTCTGTTAAGGCAGGTTGGATTTAGTGGGACTTTGTTGTCTTAATCTGCTGCAGTCTTGACTGTATGTTTCAGCAGATTTTGGGAAAGGTGTGAATGATCAACAGCTTCACAAATTTCTTTTAGTAGTTGGAATGACAGTTAATTAAATCTGTCAGCTTTAAAACCACTCAAGAGCAGTATCCAATGCAGACACAGAATAATATTGTTAGGCCTCTGTTACAACAATTGACTGTCAACAACACATAATAAAAATCTTTATCCTGAACTTCACTTCCTATGTGCTTGGAATTAGTATAATTAATAATAGTGGAAATTAGAACACAGAAATACTGTTTCCTTTATTTGCCACCAGTATGCTTTTCAATGCTGTTTCTTTACTGAAATGTGTCACTTAATACCATAATTAAATTCATACCTCTGAATTATTTAAATAAAATGCCCTGAATCCTGAGAGGACAGTCCAATGCTTGGCCATACTTGGAGCTGACCGTCTGCGGCTGGGTTGTGATGGCTTGTGACTTTTAATGCAGACGTGAGATCTTACTTTTCTGATCCATTCAGAGGAACATGTTTCTTGTGGCAAGTAAACTACATTATTTATATAGGAAAAATTGGAGTCGACAGTCTGTCATCTCCTAATTATTTCTTTTGATACGTCTTCAGACCCTTACTGCTTATACATAATAGTGGACTTGGCTACTTTGTCAGGCTTTTCGGTTATTTTTACCTTCTCCTTTTTTCATAAGGTGAGAAAACTATAGTTTCAGTGCGTGGATAAAAGTAGGTATAATAATCTTTGCTGCACTGTTTCTATTGCTTTTCCCTCAACAATTAATTAAAGCTTGTAAAGCAACTTTGTTTTCCAGAGAGTTTGACCCTTTTCCTATAGAACTTAATTAGAAAAGGGATTATAATGTACCTGGCAGATGGCAGTAGATCCTGCATTTGACTGCTGATTTGGATGGTCTGGAAATACAAACCTAGGTTTAAAAAAAAAAAAAAAAAAAAGAAAAAAGTTATAAAAAAGGGAGACAGCACTCTGATTTTTCCACCTAGTAGAAATGCCTGCAACTACAGTCTTGCCTCTTACACGGTTACATTTATTCTTTAAACATACCACAAGTATGGGATAAGTTTTCCTGCCTCAAGGGAGAGATAGAGATGACTGTCCCCTCTCCTCCCCCTGTGAGCAAATTCTGCAGCAGTGGTTGTGGAGTGTATCAGTTGTCTGTTGAGTGCAGTTACTTCTAGCCCTATTTCCAGAAGTATCTGTCTACCACTACTGGTACAAAAAATGAACAAAAAAACCTGATAATATGTGTATGATTTGGGTTTCTGGGACTTAAAAACTTTTCACCACCCCCATCCTCCCCCACCTTCACAGGTCATTGCAAATCAGGTGCACATCAACTGAAGCCCAGCAGAACTGTGCAGTAAAATTGGAGCTCTTGATTGAAGTTACCCAGTGACTAGGTTTTACTTGACCTTTAGAATTCTCTGAAATTCTGATCGGAAACCCTTGATTATGTATTTTCAGGAGGAAAAAGAAAAGCACTATAGCATGCTTTCACTGAACATGTTTAGGTAGTTCACTGTGTATAATCTTGACCTCCACTTGGTTAGGAAGTAGACCCTGTTTGACCCACATGCATGTTTGTAAGTGGATGTTTTATGAATGTTTTCTCCATCAGGTGGCATTTGCAGCTTTCACATCATGCAGCCAAATTTTATGGCCTTCAGTTCTGTGTCACTTTTATTTTACAGCCTTAATTGATTTTTTGCAAAGTGTTCATGGCTGACTGATTCCCTCTAATTTTTCTGGAGTGGTACAGAGCACAGGGTTAGCCATCTGTAACAATGTGGAGCTGGGTACTTGGGTGAGCAAGGGTTCCTCCTGTGTTTCTGCTTTGTTGGCACAGACTCCTGTGACTCCACACTTGCCAGAGAAGCCCTCTCAAGAGAGCTGGCTCCTGTAGCCAAATGTGTGGGAATGTGGAACTTGTTTCTCTTCTTCTTCCCAGCCATGTCTCAAGCCGTGCAGACGAACGGGACACAACCTTTAAGCAAAACATGGGAGCTCAGTTTGTATGAATTGCAAAGAACACCTCAGGTAATATGTGCCTTTATGGCAGGGCTTTTAAAAATACTTTTTAGAATTTGAAGCTTGATGTGTAAAATTGTCCTTTAGGAGTGTTAACTGTCTATTCTAAATGATACCATGTTTAAAACCAAAATCCTTCCAAACCAAAACCTCTCTCGTAATATTAAAACCAACCAACCAAAAAAAAAGTTGTACTTTTTCCTTTCTTTAGCAGCATGTGTGTGTGTGCTTGATGTGGTTGTGCATGTGTCTTGTGTTTTTTTTTTTGGCTTTTTACTGTGTTTCTTTTTAAAGAAATAGGAAAACATGAAATCTTTCTGAAAAAGCTACTACGTTCCATTGAAGGGCTTGTACTTTATTTTATGTTAGGAAGCAATCACTGATGGCTTGGAAATAGTTGTGTCACCCAGGAGCCTGCACAGTGAACTGATGTGTCCCATCTGCTTGGATATGTTAAAAAACACCATGACAACAAAAGAATGTTTGCATCGCTTCTGTGCTGACTGTATCATTACAGCACTCAGGAGTGGGTATGTAAATATCATTACAAGGAAAAGGGATTTCACTTTAGATGAAAACATGATCAGGGAAATCCATCAAGTCCTGGGTATTCATGTGGAACAGTTACGTGCTTGTGCCCTGCAAGTTTCTGAATGTGTAGCACACCTTCCATATTTCATTCTTGTGTGTTCAGCTATCTGTGGCAGACCAGATGTGTGTGTTTCCTCATGTGAAAAATCATCCTGTAACTTTCTTGCAAGGAGTTAAAAAGCTCTTATCTTTTTTCTTTTCTTTTTTTTTTTTTTTTTAAGATCCAGTAACAGCAAAGCAAAAAATACACATTACTTACAAAAATGAGTCCCATTTCCTTTATTCTTCCTTTTCCTAATAATAAATTGCAAATTGTGTGTCCTTTCAACTGTATTCCTGCTTCCAAACTTCAGTACTGAAACAACTTATGATATAGTAAAAATAATTTTTCTTGTATTCTTCAGTTACAAGTTCACATTTCCCCAAAAGCAGTGGAATTCTGAGGTAACCAGCAGCCATTAAGTCAATGATGCATCTATTCTTGAAAATGGCAATTACTTGTGTTCAGAGGTAGCACTTAATTTGCTGTGCCTCTGTAAATTCTGATGAGTAATGAGCAAAAATACAGTCCAGAGAAACAAGAAAGTAATGATGCCAATGTTTCAGCTATTTAGGCCTCTCCCTTTAACAGGGAAAACATTGTGTGAACCTGGCATTTTAGTTAAATGGGAGCAAAATGTTAGGAAGGAGAAGTCTCTTAGTTTTCACAGTAGCTAGTGCTTGAACTATAGAATAGGTTCCTTAATCTTTGTTTTGTCCTGTAAGTGCTAGAAAGACTATGCCTTAATATAATTTCCACTAGACATGCATTTTTTCCAGGTGAAAATTCAGCCACAGGGTTAATGGAAGAACTGGTTTGTAGAGTGGAACTTTTGAACTCTTAAATACAGTTTGTTTAAACGTGCTTTAAAAACAAACCAACCAAAAAAACCCCCCCAAGAAGCAGGGAGATGTGTTTGGGTTTTTTGTTAAAGTATCTATCTGTAACTACCTGATCTTTCAAAAGATAGAAGCCCTATTCCAGATTGACTATAAGTATTCAGTGTTAGTGAGCACTTTGACTAATAATTGCAATGTCAGGACAGACTTGTTCTTGCTAATTAGTACTGTTTTCTTCCTTCTTGTTCATGTTCAGCAACAAAGAATGTCCCACGTGTCGTAAAAAGCTAGTTTCAAAAAGATCACTGAGACCAGATCCCAATTTTGATGCTCTCATCAGTAAAATTTATCCAAGCCGAGATGAATATGAAGCTCATCAGGAGAGAGTGTTAGCAAGAATCAGCAAGCACAATAACCAGCAAGCTTTAAGTCACAGCATTGAGGAAGGATTAAAGATTCAAGCTATGAACAGGTATGTAATACATATGATTTGTCCATGTGTAACCTTGTTTTCCTTAACACTAAAAATACAGTCTGTCCTCGCTCCCTGTATAGCTTGAGATTTCTCTCTGAAGTCTGCCAAAATAATTTTTAATCTTCTGTCTACTAATAGAAACCTTTGTATCACTCCCTGCAACTTCTGAGGCAGCCTGATGTAGACAGATTTCATTTTAGCTTTAGTGAATTATGGCTATCATGTTTTAGATAATAAACTGTAATACAATTAATCCTGTTCCAACATATTACTATTACATACAAATAAGTACACATAACACAAGAACTTATGTTTTAGTTGTGACTTAATTCATAGGGTTGGAATATGCATTGTTCACATAGTAGTGAAATTCTGGGTGTGTATTTAAATCTAAGAGAGACAGCTGGGAAGGAGGCCCCAGTTGTTATGTTGTGGTGAAGCATGGTGTCATTTGTATTTTTAATCACATACAGATTCATATTTAGATGAAAATAAGGGTCTGAAATCGCCTGAAAAATAAAAATAACCATATGAAGTTAAAAGTTATCTTAAAACATGTCTAAACCCATGTCTGTAACATGCCTAAAAGATGTTTGAGGGATAGGAAATAATCTGTAATCTTTTCTATGAGTTCCGTGGTTTTTTAGTAAGAAAGGATGGATTTAATTTTTTGTTTAAACTTTATGTATCTCTGGATTAGTGTTTATTTTTACCTGTTTCTGATCAGATTGCAGAGGGGCAAGAAACAACAGATTGAGAATGGTAGTGGAGCAGAAGATAATGGTGACAGTTCACATTGTAGCAATGCCTCAACACACAGCAATCAGGAAGCCGGGCCTAGTAATAAGAGAACCAAAACATCGGATGACTCTGGGCTGGAACTGGACAACAACAACACAACTGTGGCAATAGACCCCGTAATGGATGGTGCTAGTGAAATTGAATTAGTCTTCAGGCCTCATCCAACCCTCATGGAGAATGATGACAGTGCGCAGACAAGGTAAATGTCTTCTATTCCTCTTCATGAATGCTGCTGTTATTTTCTGGTGGTTTTGTTTTCTATCATGTCTTGGGGCTTTTAAAAATCAATTTACTTTTGGTCCTACCACATGCTGTTTAACTACATGCACTCTTTCTCTCTGTTTCAAGTCAGGTAGATGGTACTGCTCAATGATTATCAAAAACACAGTAACAATCTGGTTTAAGCTTTTGATTACAAATACAGATGTTTTTAAGGGTTTCTGGTGTTGCAGTTCACAGTAGGGAATAGGATGATGGTATCAGCCCCTTTCTACTTATTCTGATTCTTTGAGAATAAACAAACTGTCTATGTCTATGTCAGCAGTTTTCAGAGCAGCTGTGTCAGCAGTATTTGTGGTTTTGTAGGCTGGAAGCTTTTCCTGGCATTTTTTTTTCATGATGCAGTCCAAGCACAGAGTGCAAATTTTGGATCACAGCAATGAGCAATCTCATTGTTTCCTCAGGTCTCTTCCTGGCTTCCTGTCATGATGAAATGTATCTCTGTAGTGTCTTTAATGTATTAAAAACCTCAGACAGCTTTTCTTTTTGGTTTGGAATTGCAAGGGAATTCTTCGGGTTGTGCTGAAAGGCAAAAAGAAAGCCAAGCTTCTGGGAGAAGCCTTTACAGCATTTGTGTCAGCCTTTAATTCTTGAATAAAGACTTGAAGTGAGAGCAGGTTGTGAGACAATAAGTAACTTTAACAAACAGCAGAGGTGCAGAGAGTGTCTCATATAGCTCTGGCACCTTCATGGCTTTCTGTCCAGACACTTCAGACTGTATCTATGATCAGATTTCAGCAGTTATGAGTAGTTCTCAAAACCCGTTGAGAACCTGTTATAAGGTTTTTCATTTTGAGCAGATGACAGGGCAGTGTTGTCTTCTCTCTACAAAACAGCAGGAGGACCTGTGGGAGAAGTGTCAAAAAGATGTAAGGGCACTTAGGAGCAATTCAATTTGATAAGCTTCTTGCATGTCAGGGTTGAAAGCAATTATAATTCTTGTGTGTGAACTGCTTTTAAAGGCCTTTCACACTTAATGCTTAATATCTGGGGGTGTTCCACCTGTCTGGTTTGCATACCTGCAACTCAAATGTCTGATTATCTTTGTGGTTCTTGTGACAGATACATCAAGACCTCAGGCAATGCCACTGTTGATCACTTGTCCAAGTACCTAGCAGTAAGATTGGCTTTGGAGGAGCTTCGTAGCAAAGGAGAGTCAAACCAGATGAACCTTGATACAGCCAGTGAGAAGCAGTATACCATTTACATTGCTACTGCCAATGGGCAGTTCACTGTGAGTAGAATTTGTGTCTAAGAGTAACACTGAGCATCAGTACATCTTTGATATACATCTCATTAAAATCCACTCAGCTGGACTTTTCTGCAGTTGGCCTAGGGGTAAAATTCATAGCACCAGATTGTTTATTAAAGACACAGATAAATTGCTTTTTAGGAAGAAAGTGTACAAGCAAAAGCTTTGGTAGTAGAAAAGGAGGTATATAAATTACTTTCAGAAAATGCAGTGATGGCAGCAACTACAAGCTGACTTACGCTATTATTATACAGTTAAAATTGAAGAGAAAAAATATTACTTCATCTGAGGATCTTGTTTCAAGAGTAGATAGATCTAGCACTAGGAAGTGTCTGTTTTAAGGTGGCATTTTTCCACATGTAGGCTTCCACAGTTACATTATGAAGCAGCTGAGTATGCTTAGAGAAGAACCACTCCTGTCAGTTGCTGACTTCAGAATATAGATACAAGGCAGTATCTCAGTTAGGTTGATCTCTGAGCCTGGGCATTTATCTGAATAAAGTAAGTAATGATTAATCATAAAATTGTACCATAGAATGGTTTGGGTTGGAAGGGGCCTTAGAGTTCATCTAGTTCCAACTCCCCTGGTTGCTCAAGGCCCCATCCAACCTACTGCTGAACATTTCCAGGGATGCGGCAGCCATAGTTTCTCTGGGCAGCCTGTTCCAGTGCCTTACCACCCTCACAAAAAAAAAAAACTTCTTCCTGATATCTCATCTATGACTTGCTCTTTCAGTTTTAAGCTATTATTCCTTGTCTTGTGCTAGCTGCTCCTATAAAAAGTCCTTCTTCAGACTTGTAGGCCCCCTATAGGTACATGGAAGGCTGCTGTAAGGTCTCCCTGGAGCCTTCTCTTCTCCAGGCTGAACAGCTCCAACTCTCTGAGTCTGTCTCCATAGGAAAGGTGATCCAGTCCTCTGAGCATCTTTTTGGCCCTCCTCTGGACTAACTCAAGCAGGTCCACATCCCTCTTCCGCTGGGGGCCCCAGAGCTGAATACAGTACTGCAGGTGGGGCCTCATGAGAGTGGAACAGAGGGGAAGCATCACTTCCCTTGACCTGCTGGTTGCACTCCTTTTGATGCAGCCAAGCACAGGGTTGGCTTTCTGGATGGCATCCCTTCCATTTCAGCATGTTGACCGCACCAGTCTGGTGTCATTGGCAAACTTGCTGAGCGTGCACTCAACTCCGCTGTCCATGTCTCCAGCAAAGATGTTAAAACAGTCCCAGTCTCAATAACAACCCCTGAGGAATGCCATTTGTCTCCACTCAGACACTGAGCAACTGCAACTCTTTTGAGTGTGACCATCCAGCCAATTCCTGACCCACTGAGTGGTCCATCCATCAGATCCATGCCTCTCCAGTTTGGAGACAAGGATGTTGCTTGAGACAGTGTCAAGACATTTTGCATGAGTCCAGGCAGATGATGTCAGTTCCTCTTCCCTTATCCACCAATGCTGTCACCCTGTCATAAAAGGACACCAAATTTGTCAGACATGATTTGCCCTTGTAAGCCATATAGGCCGTCACCAATTACCTCATTTTCCATCTGCCTTAGCGTAATTTCCAGGAAGACCTGCTCCATGATTTTGGTAGGCACTGAGACGAGACTGACTAGTTTGTAGCTCCCTGGGTCTTACTTTTCTCCCTTTTTAAAAATGGGGATTATGTTTTCCCTTTTCCAGTCAGTGGGATCTTCACCAGACTGCCATGACTTCTCAAATATAAGGGAAAAAATGACTTGGCAACTTCATCCACCAGTTCCCTCAGGACTCATGGATGCATCTCATAAGGTTCCATGGACTTGTGTACCTTTAGGCTCCTTAAAAAAATCTCAGACCTGATCTTCCCCTACAGCAGGCAGTTCTTCATTCTCCCAGTCCCTGCCTTTACCTTCTCTGACTTTGGCAGTGTGGCTGGAGCTCTTGCTGGTGACAGCCAAAGCAAAAAAATGATTAAATACACTGGCCTTCTCTATCTCCTGGGTAACCAGTCAAGGGATAAGCAGATGCTTTGCATTAAGAGTCTGTTTCAAACATGACTAGAGGCTGTCCCTTAGACAAAAGCAAGATGCTTCTGGTGTAAATATGATCCACTACTCCGCTGTTTGCAGAGAGAGGAAAGAAGAGTAAAACTGAAGTTTACTTTACTTACAACTATATTCACTTTGCAAAAATGTTCTTCGGTGCTGTTTTAGTGAGATCAACAGAAGTTCAGAACAGCTTGCATTGCTTTTTGAGACCTGGTGTTTAGCTAATAACTTGTGCTACATTTTTGGTGACTCCCTTAAGCTGGCACAATCCTCTAATTTAAACGGTCTGTTTCTACAGTGCTACCCTTGCAAGCCATCAGAGATTTCATTTCTGTTTTGGTGTTCTCTTCTAGGTATTAAATGGGTCCTTTTCCTTGGAACTGGTCAGTGAGAAGTACTGGAAAGTGAACAAACCCATGGAATTGTACTATGCACCAACAAAGGAACATAAATAAGCTGTGCTGGAAAACTGAGATGGGACTAACTCTTTTTATAGCTATGACTTCTTAAAAGAAGGCACCACCATTATATTCATGGACAATACACGTGATGCCTTCAGGCTCTCAGTATACTTATTAATATGATTAGACAGTATTCTGGGTTGTATTTAATTTAGTCTTTGGTTTAGGTTTTTACTTTTTCCCTAGGAGACTAAATAACCTTCTCCAGTGCATTCCAGTGTTTGACATGCTTTTTTGTTCCTAATGCATGATAACTGAATGAGTGTTCCAGTTTGGAATGTCTTATTTTGTCCAGGTAAATCTGGATTTCTAATACATTTGACACAGTTATAGTAGCCTCTGTGAAGTATTGAGCATTGGATGGCTAAGTAAGTCTATTCAATAGTAACATATACCAAGGAATGTGTTAAATGTTGTACTTTGCTAATGGTTATCCATATAAAAGATTGGTAAAGGATTTCTGATAGTCTTGCAGCTAGAAGTAATCCAATTAGTCATTTTCTTGTGAACAGAGATGTAGTGAGAAAACTGACACCTTAAAACCTTGCTGTTTACTGGGCCTAACACTTCAGTGCAAGGTGATTCATGAGATTGAAATATCCATTAAAAAGCAAACCAGTCAAAAAAAACCAAACCCCAACCAAGATAAACCCGTAACTTTCCCATGTAGAACATGCCAGTCTTGATGCACACTGCAGCTTCCCATGTGGTCCATGTTGTTGCATCCCCACAAGCCTAATGGAAGAAAATCTGGAAGTTTTACACCCCTACTGTGTTCCCTATAATAACAGATTTTTATTTTGAATGTATTAGAATGTTCTGTAAAGAACTGTTCTGAAAAGTGTGGGTTTTTTTTAAAAAAGCAAATGCCCAAATTTCCAGCACGTGGGCATAATGCAACATCAAAATGCTTTGTTTGATGGAATTTGTGCCATCCCACCACCCCAGCTGTGAGCTTATCCAGGCTTTAGTTTGAGCAGGGAGGACATAAGCCACTTGAGGTTTATTTTCTTTTACTTTTTTCTTTTTTTTTTTTTTTACCAAACCTTTAACAAATGTGGGTTAGCACTTTGGAAGACAATTTTAGTACTTGACAAAGTTTACCATTTAGTGTTTTAAATTTAGGTTCAAGTTTTAAAACTTGGGAGTAGGCTGTTGCATGAAGTCCAGTAGCTACTGTTCATTTGCATGTTAAATTCCTCTTCCCTCACTCTGGACCTTGCTGCCACTTAACTGGGTTGCTTTATCCACCATTAGCATTCCATTTTAAGGGAAAATATGATACTGTGAGATTTCCTTTGCTCTAAGACTTGCTGATGAATCTTGCACCTGTTTGCACCTGAAGCTATGAGCAAAAAAAGATACTATGATAGGTGAGAAGTAATGTATTTTAAACCATATGGTATTGCCCTTCTTCGTCTTGCCAGTTAAGACTGGTTTTGGCATGTGGTACGTAAAGAAGGAAGTACCCTTCCATGGCTTGTGTCTTTCAAGCCTAGCACTTGTATATATATATATACATCCATTGTGACTGCTGCTTCAGATCAGCAGTATCCCAATGTGAAAACTGCACATGCTCCTTTGAGTAACTTTTTTCTCTTACTGGAAAGACTTTGTTTTTTTTGTGACAGGAAATGGAAGTTTTCAGGCACCAGAACACAGAAGGGGCAGTTTTTAAGGAACTACGTTGTTCATGAATTCTGGTGAAATGTTGCATTGTGTAGACTAGTAGTGCATGTCCACTAAATATAATCTGGGGGGGTGAAAGTGAGCCAGTGATTATAAATGCTTTAAAATTTATGGGGAATCTTCTAGATTAATTGCAGCATACCTTCCCATTGTGATAGCTAAGCTAATGTCCAGTCCCTTCAGCAAGAAAGATGTTTGTGAAGCTGAGCAGTCTGTCTAGGAGGTGTCTGTCACTTTGTCCCCAGTTCTTTAAAAAGTGTGGGAGAATGTGAAGCTTTTATTTTCATGTTGTAGTGAATTTATTGAATATTTATGTTCTTTAAATATTATATATAATGTAGTTGTTTGATTAAACCATTGATTGCACTGTGGCTCTTTACTCCTATAAACCTTTGTTTTCAAGACAACTTTACCATTCCACCTTTTAAAGCCATGTTAAGAACATAATGTGTGCTAGGTACAGGTAAGCCTAATAGCATAGTATTCAACTAGTCACACTGAAACTGTCAAACTGACAATAAAAGAAAAAATGTTATTGATAACCTGTTGGAAAGTCCAGTGCTGCTTCCTCCTGTAATTCATGAAAGAAACCCTTTGGACAGTTCCTGCTTGTTTGTTAATGCTGCTGTGTTTGTGGTGGTTGTCCAAAAGAAAGGGACCAGCTGACTTCTACTAGTGTTGATATGAGTAGAATCTGGCTCCCAGCACAGTTAGTCCATTGAAACCAGCTGAGCTCCTGTGCATGATGCATGCCTTGAATGAGAAATGCAGAGCCATATAAAATATAGCTGCTTTACTACTTACAGGTCATAGGTGCTGCTGTTCTAATCATATCCTGTACCATGAGAAACAGGATGAAGGATTTTCACAGCACTCGGGTTAAACCCAGCAGCTTTGGTTTCACTTAACTGTGCATTAAGCAGCTTCAATAGAAACAGTGTAGCATAACTGGCACATATCACTTGGGTTGAGGTACTAGTCATACCTTGTAATAGAATTGAAAAATAACAAAGAGAAGCCCCTAAACAACCCTGAACCAACACTAGTGTTCTGTTAACTAATTATTGCAGGACTGACCCCACGTGATGAACAACTGAGTCACCTGTTGTAAGAGAAAGGGAATCCTCATAGGCCTGAGTTACAAACACCCCTTCTGCTGGTGGCTTACTTAGAAGAGGCAAATCTTCTTGTCCCAGATTTTGATGGCTTCTGGCCATCTGACAGAGATTAAAATTTGAACTTCACTTTCTGTGCCCCTCCTTGTGCATATCTGCAAACATCAAGGCCCAGTTGCTTTGACTTGGAAAAGGTGCACAATACCGTCATGGGGAGGAACTGTGAAAGCAATAAAAAGTATTTCCCACAATAGGCTTCACTTAAACTCTTTTTAGCCTGCCTTACTGTAATTGGAGCATTCTCTTTTGCTCCAGTTAACTGACTTCATGGCTGATTCTATCCCACTTAAACATTAACACTCAAGTTAGCAGGGTGTTGTCTGCGAACAAAAGTCTTCCAATAGTGTCTCCACTTAATCTGAACCAGGGAACACCAACTTTTTTTCTTCTTGCATTTATCTTTTCAATTTGATCCCAAGTTATCTTTGGAAAAGAACTGTAAGCACTCAATTTTTGGAGGAAATTTTGTTGCTGTACAATCTATGATGTCTTTAGCAATCTCCTCTTATATATATACATATAAGGCCAGAATGCGACTAACTCACTACCACCCCAGTCCTGAGTTTTAGATGGCCTAAGAGGCAGCAACTTCATTCTGTCCTGGTAGGAGCTTAGTAAGTTTTGCATAATCAGAGGCATATCAGTCATGTTACTCTTGATTGGCATTCAATGTGTGAGAAAAAATACTGTGAAGATTCAGAGATGGATAAATAATAACCTCTCACATTCTGTTCTCAGATAAACCTAAACACCAAACCTGTGAAAAACTGGAAAGACTGGTTCAAGTGTGACAGTTGTTCCAAACTGAATATTTGGAGGTATCTGAACAAAGTCTGGGGAAAAGGAAGGACAAAGTCAAGCTTATTCGGCTGGAATGTTGCCATGTATTTAAGGAAACCAGAACTGACTACCAACTCACAGCATCTCTGCTCATTCACAGAAGAGATCTTTTTAACCACTAAGACTGTATTACTGACAAATTCACAGCAGAACTTCCAATCTGTGGTGCCTTGTCATTGTACCTTTTTTGCAATACCCGACCAAATATAATCTCTAACCAAACAACTACCTGGACTAAAATCACAATTCACTAAAGATTGCTTATAAATCGAAATTTCAGTAACAGTCCTGTAACCATTCTATTCCATTCTCACCTGTGCTAGGTCCTTGCTTGTTGGCAGAACAATGAGATGGCTCCTATGACTGGAGTGATGGAATGGAAGGTTACAGACTCTTTAGGAAAGACAAGCCCAGTAGGTAGGGAGGGGGAGTTGCTATTTATGTTAGGGATAGGCTGGAGAGTACGGAACACTGTCTGGGGACAGGTGAGCAGTCAACAGAGACTTTGTGGGTCAGGGTTAAAGGGAGAACAGCGACGGGAGACATTATTGTGGGGATCTGTTACAGACCGCCTGACCAAGAGGACTCTGTGGATGAAGCGCTCTATAGACAGATAGGAAC
>JANRGW010021702.1:0-45519 GCA_024733675.1 Psilopsiagon aymara
CAGTGTCAAATGCTTTGCACAAGTCCAGGTAGATGACATCAACTGCTCTACCCCTGTCCATCAGTTCCATAGCCCCAACATAGAATGCCACCAGATTGGACAGGCAGGATTTACCCTCAGTGAAGCCATGCTGGCTGTCACCAAGCAGGTTGTTGCTCTTCATGTGCCTCAGCATGCCTTCCAGGAGAATCCGCTCCAAGATTTTGCCAAGCACAGAGGTGAGGCTGACTGCTCTGTAGTTTCCCGGCTCATCCATTTTCCCCTTTTTGAAAATGGGGGTTATATTTCCCTTTTTCCAGTTGTCAGGAACTTCACCTGACTGCCATGATTTTTCAAATATGATGGACAATGGCTTAGCAACTTCATTTGCAGTTCCTTCAGGACCCGTGGATGGATTTCATCAAGTCCCATAGACTTGTGTGCAGTCAGGTTCTTAAGATGGTCTCAGACCAGATCCTTTCCTATAGTGGGCCCAGGGTCTTCATTCGCACTGTCCCTGCATCTGCGTTAAAAGACTTGTGTGGTGTGGTCAGAGCATTTGCCGGTGAAGACTGAGGCAAAGAAATCACTTAGAACCTCAACCTTCTCCAAATACAGGGTAGGCAGTTCTGATAGCTTCTGGAGAGGGCCCACGTTGTCCCTAGTCTGTGTGTTATTTGCATTGTACCTACAGAATCCCTTCCTGTTATCTTTAATATCCTTAGCCAAGTTTAATTCTAAGTGGGCCTTAGCCTTCCTAACCTGGTGCCTAGCTTCCTGGACAACATCCCTGTATTCTTCCCAGGCCGCCTGTCCTTGATTCCACCCTTTATAAGCCTCTTTTTTCCTTTGAATTTTTCTTGGTAGCTCCTTATCCATTCAAGGAGGTCTCCTGGTCCTCCTGCAGCACTTCCTTCTAGTTGGGACACAACACTCCTGAGCTTGTAGTAGGTAATCCTTGAATATCAAAACCAACAGTCTTGTGCCCTCCTGCCCTCTAGGGCTATATCCCATGGAACCTTACAAAGTAGGCTCCTGAAGAGGCCGAAGTCCTCTCTTGAAGTCCAGAGCACTGAGCTAGCTCACTGTCCTGAGGATCTCAAATTTGACCATCTCATGATCACTGCAACCAAGGCTGCCCTGGACCGTCACATTTCCAACCATCCCTTCCCTGTTGGTGAGCACGAGGTCAAGCACAGCACCTCTCGTTGTCGGCTCTTCTATTGCTTGCAGAAGGAAGTTGTCTTCCACACAACTGAGGAAGTTCCTAAATTGCTTGTGCCGGGCCGTACCATCCCTCCAACAGTTATCAGGGTGGTTGAAGTCCTCCATGAGAACAAGGGCCTGCGAGCCTGAGGCTCTTCCTAGCTGTCTGTAGAGCACTTCATCCACAGAGTCCTCTTGGTCAGGCAGCTGTAAAAGATCCCCACATTAATGTCTCCCATCGCTGTTCCCCCTTTAACCCTGACCCACACACTCTCTGTCAACTGCTCAACCCTCTATTAACTGCATCCAACTTCCTATATGCAACACAAACTTCCCACCCTGTGGTCACAGTTGGGACTTCATTAAACATTTATAAATGCGTGAGTTTGACATTAAATAAAACTACAGGAAACTCAAAATATTTTATCTATTTATTAACTCAAGTCTCAAATTCTCGTTCAGCTTTAATGGCCACAAACTGATCCCATGTATTTTTCCAGTCTATCAAAATATTTCATTAACATTTCTATTTAGAGTTTTCTCCTGCAGCACACCTGGATTTCTGCAGCAGATGTGGGGTAATAAAGCACTTCACTTCAGAAAGCCTAATATAAACATTGCTGTAAAACAAGTACTGCCAGGTTCGGAACTTCAAGATTCCATATATTGTAGGATATTAGAAAGCTAAGAATATCTATGAATACCTTATCAATTCACCTACTTACAATATAAGTTAGAACACAATTTGGTAGTTTTCTGGTCTCTCTACATATCATACCATGTTTGAAGCCTCAGAAGACGATCCACAACAATCAGCATTTTAGGATATAAATCTTCATCTACTGAAATCCAGAGCGTGCACATTAAAAGCATGCTTGTACTATTAAGTTGGAATAAGAATTACTTTTCTGTATTTATCTCCCAGTGTTACTACAGCCAAATAAAAAAAAAAAGCAAACATTCAGGCACTCCTAAACAGACACTATCTTTATAATGAGAACAACAATAAAAGCTATTAGATGGTACATAGCTAAAGGAAAAACCTTTTTCTTTAGGTCAAATATATCAGTACTAGCTTGTAATAATCAAACCAGAAAGATTATTCCTTTAAAATCTTTTAGCTCTTGATATCCAGAGTTCTAATCCTTGAGTCATTGTTGAAAGCCACTTTAATGTTTGTGTTATACTGTTTAAATTCAGGTGTCAAGACTTTTTTTGCCAATACTAAACCACTCATGCTTCACTTCTGTAATTCATGTCATTTTAGAAGCCCTTAATTTAATTAAAATCTTGTAAAACTAAGCAGGTCTGACTTAATTTTCTATATGCAAAGGTACAGAATCACATTACTTGGATATTTTGTTTGAACAGCTCATTTCAAAATTTATTATAAGTTACTATCATACCAAGAATAATAAAGATATATTTTTAATTACTTTTGCTCATAAGAACAGGGTAATACATATTCCATCAATATTATGATCCCCTTGGATGGAGAGAAGCTAAATGCTAACCCAAAGAGATTCAAAGGCTATAATTACTTGGTAAACAAGGGAATCATACCAAATAATTATTCACTGAGTTCATATTAAATTAAACTAAAAGAAATTTTTGAGATCTGCTGTATTGTATTTCTCTGTTTTGCTCCTGCCTACTGCAGTGTCATTGAGCATATCATTACCAGGGTGACACTGCTCTCCAAGCCTGCTTCACACAAAGCAGGCAGACTGAGCAGGGTGCACTGTACTGCTTCCTTCTCTCCCCAGTGATGAAGTACAGATAAAGATACAATGCCACTGCACACACATACCATATTAAACAGCAAAATGTTGCTTTGATGATGCAGGGACCAAGTAAAAAGCAACAAATCAGGAGGTCACCTGGGCAAGGTCATGCAGAAAGATTATTTCTAATCTCCTTTAAAAATATTATTAGGGCTTTTTGTTATGATGCCTGCAGAAAGACTCTCTGGTTGGCTGAATGATAAACACTGCTATCTGTAACAGGGGGAAAAAAAACAACACACAAAAAAAGCCAGCTCTTTTGCCCACTCAGCCATTAAAACCCCCTTTCATTTACAAGGATTGATGACCTCCTCTGCAAAATTCAGTATTTCACTATTAAGAAAGAAAAGATGTCCTTAAAAGAACACACTTGAACAGAGCCCTGCACACACAACACAACCAGGTTTCCCAAGAGTTTTTCAAAGGAAGGTATAGGCTGGAAAGAGTAATATTTTCACTAGAACACTTCTTTTCTGAACATTTCTCCCCAAACCCAAAACATATGAATAGTGAGAGTTGCTAAATCTGCACATATTGATGGTAAAAGTCCTGATACATTATGTCCCTGTTTCACAGTGAAATCACTTGGTAACTTCAGTTATTTGGAGGCAGCATTTATCACCTTGCACCGGCAAAACACAGTTTCCAGAAAAGCAAAACATCCATTTGCTCTGAGCACACAGGCATGTACACCATTAGGGGTTCTGCTTCTAGGACCTGACCCAAAATTTTCCAAGGTATTAAAAGCTTTTCCAACAAGTCCACCGGACTCACCCATAAGACTAAGGCAGCAAGGTTACCAGGGAATTGGGCCTGACAAAAGCTTGAGCACTCCAAGCCATACCATGGGGCAGCGCAGGACAATCATAGTCACCCAAACACTTTACTTAGAGGGTAAGAACTGGTAACAATGCTTTTTAAGCTGCTACAAAATTATGTAGTTGTAGAATGATGTTACAGTTTTACATCCTTTGCAGATTTTTTAATCTTTAATTAGACTATTAAAAAAAAATAAAAGAAAATATTCAACCTTCCCATTAAGCTCCTTTTGCATGCTTAGCACACTGGACATTTTGTACGAAAAGGTTTAATACATTAAAAACCTCTAAAATAGTTGGTCTGTGTTAAAGAAATTTGAAATCCTGAGTTTAAAGGAGTATGCTCCTCTAGCCCCACTACCACCATCAAAACTTGTCCCACAGTCTCCCTCCTATGACCTCAGGACCAAATCCTAACATGGGCCCAACCCAATCATAACACACATGGCCACATCTTTTCCCCAGCCATTAGCTGTATTTGATGATTCCTGCTGTTACAAAGCTGCATAACTCACCTTGCAGCATTTGCCCAAATGAAACACATCTATTCACAACTCTGCTTCCCTCTATCTTCTTCAGCGCACCTCTCCCAGGACATGGCACCAACTTCCTTAAGTCCTAATTCAGCCGATCTTCAGGCAGCTCTCAAGCTACCTCTAGCTAACATGCATTTCAGCAAAGTGAGGATCTGCAGCTTTTCACAAGTTTTGCTCACCACAGACAGGGATTTCTAGCAACAACTGCTACTAAGAATACATTTCTTCTAAATGGCTTTTCCTCTCATAATACCAAACCTGGCATTCTGAAAGGAGCTGACTTCTCCCAGCTTGGTGGGGGATGCAGCTGAAATTGCTTTATGTGTCAAAACAATAAGGATATGCTGAGGATATGCCCTGAGAATATGCACAGCTAACAAGCAGGTACTGCTTCAAGGGAAAGCCAAATTAATAACCTACATTTATGAGTCAGTTAATGCTTACATAGACTATGTAAAGCTTTTGTTTAACACTGAAGTGAAGGAGTAGTGAGAAACTAAAGCTTTTAATTCTGAAAATCTCACAATTTGACCTTCTAGCAACAAAAGGGACAAGCTGACCAAGCTAGTGGAGCAATCTAGCTAGAGAAGTAAGGGGTAAAGCGAGAAAGCTATTTCCAGAATCCTCCAACCCCAGAATACTCTAAGGAATCACAAAGTACAAGTACACATTATGTTGAGATCCACAGGGAGATGTGCTGCATCTAGTGTGACAAACACCCTTGACTGAGAAGCTGCAGCAACGGGTTGGACTAAATGACCTCCCAAGGTCCCTTCCAGACTAAATGATTCCATCATTTTACAGATGAAAAACTGGAGTACTGAAAACTAGAAACAACACAAAAATGACAAAGTAGAGTGGTACCGGACAGGTTTCAAATTAAAATTCAGCTTGACACATGGGCAAAATGTTACTGAGAAAAAGAACTCATGACAGTGAGAAAAAGGGCAAGATTTTTCCTGTATGCACACAGATGAGAAATAAGTAAATCTGCAGGAAAAAAAAGCTGTTGGATGTGGCAGATCACAAGCTTCACATGAATCAACAATATCATGCTGTTCCTCACTCTTAAAAAATATATATTATGTTTATATTTATATAGGGCTGTATAAACAACAAAACAGACTGAAATAATCCTTCCAGCTCTGCTCAGATGTAGTTCTGCACATAGTTTGAGGCACTGCACATCAAGAATGAGGAAAGCCAGACAAGGTCCAGAAGACAGTAAGAGAAAACAGGGCTAATAAGAGAAAACATGACCTACAGGAATAATAAGAGAAAACATGATTACATAAAACCAGACTGACAAAAACCTAGATTGTTTAGTCCAAAGAGGATTTGAGATGGTAGAAGAAGGGGATGAGACAAGATAACACACTTTCAACTGCATATAATTGCAGAAGTAAAAAGGAAAGGGTTTTAGTTATATTCATGTTATTCAGTTAGCAACAGTAAGAAATCTAACTGCACAAACCAAAGTAAAGGTTGAGATTACAAATACTTTTTAATGGTAGAGAATGAACTGAGTAGGTGAGATAGAGGTTTCAGAGATTCACCACCAGTGGAGGCCTTTAAAAGTGACTTAGCCAAGTACCAGAGAGGAATGACTGTATCCTGTCCTCAGGCAAGAAACAAAACAGAGTCCCTCTTAAAGTCATCTCCAGTGTTATTTTTATATGATCCTATCATTTCTGCTCGGTTGGAGGTTGCAGTGTTATCTAACACTGCATGACTCTGTTCTAACGGCAAACATTATTTGGTTTTGCTTCCAACTTGCTGCCCTCAAAATCCTTACCTCCAACAGTGGGTCTTATGCCTTCTATGTCATTCAAGCATGCCCGGAATCCCAATAAACCATCATGCAGGGAGAGGTTAATGGGTAAAGCCCAATATAAAGCCTACTGAAGCCACATCCTAAAACTCAGAGGATGGTGCTGGCTGGTAAAATACACTATTGTGAAGGTTTGGATCAGCCCCGATGTGTGGAATAGCCAAATGCACCATGTTCAGCATAAGGATTTTATACTATCTCAAAGCCTTATACAGGTGGGTATTTTGTAGGGGGTTGGATGGTTTATCACACTTAAGTCTCAGCTACAAACAGAATCACAGAGGGACTGAATCTTTGACAGTCTTTATAAAAAAATATTTCAAAAAAAACCTGAATATTGTCCTTTCTCTCTTAATTCCAGCAATGATTTCCATTAAATTGGTGAGTGGCTTGGTTTTGACAAGATTTATCTTGGACCAAACCACTTCAGTTATAAGCATTCACGGTTAAGAATTCAGACTGCCCCAAAGCAGCAGACCACCTCACATGAGGTCTGGTATTTCACAGAAGTCATATTATTGCATTATGAAGTCCTTAGGTTAAAAAGTTACTACATCAATAACATCGACAGATTGTTTCCCACTGACACTAATTAAATATTTCACTTTAATCAGTGGAAAAAATGTATTATTTATTAATTCTTTTCAAAACCATTATACCCTTAACTCAACAGCAGTAATTCAAAGATTCAAGTTACCTTCCCCACACCCTTGATGTGGGACCAGAGGAACAAGCAGGCAGCTGAGCCTGCAGAGAGCCAGACTCTCTTCAACATTCAACCACCTATTTTTGTGACAGTAAACACAACAGAATTGGGTGTGAATCATTCTTCTCTTTGTTCCAACTTTAATTCTGATTTTCAAATAGTCATGAGTGAAACACTGTGCTCAGCCTTTCAAACATTATGTAAACTCTGAAATGAGACAGTTCACTGGTCAGGACTGCGGCTTGGAACATGTGCTGCATCAGTACAGCTCTTCTGTGCAGACTCATCTGCTTTCTTTATCTGAGGGTCTCCATGTGTAAAATAAAGAGCTTCCTCTTTCTTACTATGCATGCTGTGTGTTTTATTCACAGATGTTAGGGTGTACTAGACCTTCAAACCCATAGTTTGAGCATAAATCTCACCAATTGCTCAGACTACACTCCAAACACTGCCGTGCTGCAATGTTAGTCACAAGCATGCCAAGCAAGAGATTTACTTTATGCTCTTTACTGGAATACCATAAAACCCCTCTTTTCAGAGACATCATTCCTAGCATCCTGCTTCTAAGATTTTCTCTCTTTTTGCCCTAATTCATAGAAAAGGAAAAAGAACATCCTTCTGACCTCTCCCACCTAATTCTACATTTTCATTCTACAGTTGGCGCTTTATTGTTATCAACTTCTATGTCTCCTTAAAGAAAAACTCAGACATTTCTACATGTCTGGATTAACAGGCCCCACATCATAGAACTACAAAGTCAACCAGCATCATAATCATATATGCCTGAGCCTGAATCCAGATAAAAGATCCGTAGAGCTTTATTCAATGAGAGCAGAAAATTCCTACTTGGCTCTGCTTTTTCATGGCTGCACTAAAATTTCACATTGTGCAACTCCAGTTTTCCTGAGGGAATGTATTTTTTTGCTGTTCTTCTGAACATAATACTAGTGTCATCATGTACTTGTCATGTCACTCATGGCTTCCAATAGATTTTTGTGCATCTGTGCATTCTATAGAAAACAAAGCACATCTTATTACTGTATGCTTCACTTAAAGCGTACTAAGGACCTTGCAATATTCCACCTGTGTTTTTCAACAGCAGGACACCCTCCTTCTGCTAATAGTCTTCTGCTAATAGCAGCTCAATTCACCACATTTCAATTTGCTTTTACCAAAGACTAAAACTAGCTCACAAGTAAAGCAGAACTCATCTCTCCCTACCCTGCCACTCCCTCCTTCCACAGACACCACTGCCACACACAAACACTCCCTGAAGAGCTGCTGTGTAACTAAACCTTTCCTTGGAAGGTAATTTCAAACAACACTGCAATTTGACTTAAAAAGGAAATTAAAATTTTGGCAGGGCTGGAAAATAAAAATCCAGGCCAGACTTCAAAAAACCCCACAACAAAACAAAACAAGTAGAAAGGTGAATGCAACAGCCTTTATTTTTGCTTTATTCAATGACTACAAAAATTTCAAGTCTGAGATGAGCTCATTTTATCTTTGTATCTAAAAATATAACTCCTACTTTTATAGAAAACTTTTTGTACTAGATAAAATGGTAACACAAGTCTTTGGAGCTTAAAAAAAGACAAAACATAGACACTTAAAACCCTCTGCACAATTTCTAAGGAATATTTCCTTAACCCATGTCGAAGCCTGAATCAGTCTTGAAATATTTACCCGACTACAGGAGGAAAATGTAAGCTCTTAGCAAGGACTTTTTCAAGCCCAGGTTGGACAGAGCCTTGGGTGACATGGATTAGTGTGAGGGGTCCCTGCCCACGGCAGGGAGGTTGGAACTGGATGAGCTTAAGGTCCTTTCCAACCCTAACTATTCTATGATTCTAAGGACACTTAAGTTGGCGGCTGCTAATTAAGGGACATGAATGCCCCCCAATACTAGGAATTACTGAGCAACATGAGGGATCATAAGCCTGTAGGACACTGGGAAAAGAGGGGAATGTCTGCAGATCCTCTCTCTGTGCTCTACAAAAGGCAATTCTATGTTTGCAAACATAGTGAGCACAGCTGAGGTTGTGACTTCCTTGCCTGGGACATGTCAGTTCTTCAGCAATGCTGCCAAGTCCCAAGTACTCTGAAGCGCCAATACAGGGACTGAGGCCCAGAAAATCCAAGGAAAATATATAATACCAAAGCAGCATATCTGCCACTGCAAAACGTGTTACAAAAGAGTGGAAAGAGCTTCCACCTTTCCAGTACTGCCACAAGAGAGCTCCAGTCCCTATGAACTTCAACCAGTTCTATAAGAACTTCACCACACAGCACTGTCACCCGACTTATAAGTTCATGGGTGATTAGTATAAGCCTAACAACAGGTGTTCAGGTTTCAACTCTAAATCTTCCCTTAAAACCTTGTGAAATAAATATTCCTACTTTCCATGCCTTGAAAGAAGTTCCCTCCCTATGCCAAAAATAAGCTTCATTCTTAGGCCAAAATGTCTTATCATAAGTCACAAAAGCAGTATGTAAAACATATCTCGTTCTGGGAAGCCTTTAATTTGTATACATATTTTGCCTCAAACTTAGAAGGAAAAGCAAACAAAAGAGAAATCTCCAACCTTCTAGACTAGTGTGTTACTGTGCCAGAAAAACTGGCAAGTTAATTTGTCTAAAATTATTACGTGGGAAGAAGCACATTTTAGTGGAGCCTAAAAATATTGCTTCAACTTCAAAGGGACAAGGAATTTCCCATAAGAAATACAACAGCTTTCCCAAGGAAGTCAATCAAACAACTTTGCAAGTCAACTTAGAGATTTTTATAGATACATTCCAAGGTCAAGGGGGTCCTGGTTCGTGCAGCCGAACTTCCTGTACACCAACATGCTGTCACATTTAGTTTGATTACTTCTGGTTTGAGCCCAATAATCCATGTTGAATTATGGCAGTACTCCTAGTATTGATGTAAAGATTCAGAGAGATGGATAATTCACTTGATCTTAATGTTTACAGATCAGTCTATTACTCACTATTAATACCTACATAGGTAACAACTGTTTGGGCCCTTTCTTGCATTTGCAGAGAAGTAGTGCTGATTTGTCCATACAATCCCAGACTGGTTTGGGTTGAAAGGGACCTTAAAGTTCACGCAGTTCCAACCCGCTGCCATGGGCAGGGACACCTTCCACTAGAGCAGGTTGCTCCAAGCCCAGTCCAACCTGGCCTTGAACACTGCCAATGATGGGACAGCCACAGCTTCTCTGGAGCTTCTTATTCTTCAGTTCCTTACTAGCTTCACTCAATATGCCTTATTTATTCACTGTAATGCTTAGCATCTCACTGAATCAGAGTATATTATGTCTGAACACAGGCAGGATCAGTATAGATAATTCTGTGTTACTCCCTGCCCTCATTTACCAGTTGGGTAATCTTTGTGTCATTTGCAAATTTTACCACAGTCCCATGTATTTCAGATCAATGGTGAAACTGCTAAATGGTGTCAAGCACAGTGCTGATCCTATGGAGCTGCACTCTATTATTACGATTAATTTTTTAGGTTTGTCAGTTGGCCAGTTCTTAAGCATTTTAACTTCTGCTTCTCTTATACAGGGCAGTGCTATTTTTCAAACTGGAAAGTCATGCAATGCAAAGAACTGTCTTTCTAAAAGGCCTGTTACAGCTACAGGATTCATTTCCTGTAAAGCTACACATACTGAGACTTACATCCCTACTGCTTATCGCTTTGTAAACCAGGTCTCTGAAAGATTCCAAATATTCTTCTAAGGACTCATGTCTGGATGCTCAATCTGTAGTTATTCCAAGTCTCTCCATGTCTGTCTCCAGAAGAGAAAATTTCTGAACAGAAAAAGACATGGAAAGATTTGGAATAACTATGACTTGAATATAAGATCCTACCATGTTCTTACCATGCCCTCTCCTGAACATAGGTATTGTAAAAACAGTCCATGGTGTGACTGCTGGTGCACGAACACACTTAATGATATGATTTTTTGGTAAAGTCTTAGGATATTAAGATACAGACAAATGGCTTTCAAATTTACGCCCACTAAAGACAAAATAGGGTCCCCCTCTCCTTCTGAAGGAACTTTTTGAACCCTATTCAGAGGCAAAGAATTTAAAATCTTTAAGTTCATTTTCAGAAAGGACACTGTGGTAACTCAGCAATAAAATCTACAAGAATCTGAATGCTCCTCAGTTTTCTGAACTTAAGATGCCGAACAACATCCAAATACTGCTCTTCAGCATCACTTCCCATTCACTCATTTCTCACCACTCATTCTAAACTGCTGTGACAATACCAGTGAAGAGAACTGCCAAGGCCAACACCTTCAACTGTGCTGAAGTCAAGAACTGACAGAAGGCAGGAATATGTGTTGAAAAGCCACAGGCCAAACACATTAACTAGGGGTACTGCCAATACATCATCAACATGGCTCAAGTGACATTTCACCTAAAACCTCCCAGATATACCAGCCTGTTTAGCCCTGCTCTTGATCTCTAGTTGTAGGTGGTAGCCAAGGCTAGTGGTGGTTATCCTGATGATAGTACTTGGCTATTCACACCACCAATCTACAAATCAAACTGCTTTTTGACAGAGCTAAGGCTGTTGTCTTTCCAACTCTCCCAGAGAACTATATACACCTCCAGTTTAGTAAGAGACCAGAACAAACACTTTTCTGTGAAAACATTAATAAGTACGAAAAGAAAGAGTACCATGAATCTATCCATATAATTTGATTGATTCTAATAGTTACAAACAAGTTTTCATTACCCAGTGCTGTTGAATTTTTAAACAAAGACCCCAAAACATGCCATCCGTCTTAATGATGCGTTGCACCTTCCTCCCCTATAATCAATCCTGGAGCAGACTGCAACTCACAGAGAGTGAAGGCAGCAGGCTGAGCTCTATGTAATTACCCATTTGATCCTATTAAGACATAGAATTGTAAAATTACAAGGGTGGTATACTGCTACATACATAGGTACTCAAGCAACATCAGCATGAAAGGCTACCTACAGTTAGTAGTTCAACTTCTCTAAAACAAACAGATACGTATTATTTAACATCATGAATTACAATAATAGAATTGTTACCCTCAACAGCATTGCTTTTAATGAGGTTAATGTAGACAACAATACAAAGTAAAACTCTAGGAATGTAAAATATCCAAATGTGTAATTTCTTTTTAATGTCATTACTGAGCACATTAATGCATAGGTATTAATTTGACAGAAATATATAAAATACATGTGTGAATTAAACCTACTGAGGAGGAGATTCAAGAACTTGATTTTTCATTGTTGAATATCTGAAATCTCTACATAATAATTTATAATGAAAATTATAACAGCATAACCCATGTTACGCTATCGAAGCTCAGAAAAAAAAACATTCAGCACCACAGAAGTGTTCCATAAACTGTCAGACCAAAATCTGGCACACTGTGTTAACAGAAACAGTAAGATTCTTAATTTACAACCCCAACGAAATCTGGTTATTTATCTCAACTCATCAGGAAAAAAACTTCATTCTGAAAAAAGCATGCATGTTGCCACAACTTTCAGATAAACAACTCTATCAATCTTTTTATGCTCATTTTTATCATTTGCTTCTTTGCTACATCATTAATAGATGACAATAAACTTCCACTATTAACATAAAGTGCAGAACTATTAATCATAAATAATCTACATTTAGTTTTTAGATGTTTTTTCTGCTACCTTCTGTATATTTCTGCAAATACAGTGCTATATTAAGCAAAAAAGACATGTAGCTCAGGGTCACCTAAGAGCCAGAAAATGTTTTATGCCAGGTCTCCAAAATTTGACAGTTCCACCCTACTCCCCAAAGGATAGAGTTCCCTCAGGAAGGGGAAGGAGCAAGCTTGCAGCAGAACTGAACTTCGAAAGTCCTTTCATCAAGAGAGCATAAAGAAGTAAAACAAGAGGAAAAATAGGAGAGGTGAAGGCACTGGGGTGCCTCCAGTTGAAAGTCTTATGGAGAATAACATCTCCATGGCTGGAGAAACACAAGAAGATCAAGCCACGAGGTAGCTGAGATCTTAACTGCTTACATTAAAGGCAGAGCTATTCAAACATCTTATTCTCCTACATATTCTAAATTGTAATGTCATAGAAAAATATTCATTATTTGCTGCCTGTAATAGAAAAAAATGACCAAGATTTTTTTTGTTTTCTTAATTTTTAATTAAAAAAAAAATCAAACTTTCTTGGCAACTACAAAAAAAAAACAAAAAAAACAAACTAACCAAAACCACAAAACAACAAAAAAAATTCCAAACAAATAACAAAATCAAAAACCACACACATACACACAAAAAAAAAGAAAAAAAAAAAAAAAAGAAAAAAAAACCCCAAACAACCAAAATCAAAACCAGTTTTCTTGACAACCAGAACTATCCCAGCATCCAGCAAGAGCTCAGAAACTGATACCAGTGCTTGCTCCGAGTACCACACAGCAGCTACAGCCTCTTGAGTAGGTCTGTAAGAAACACACTTTCATGGGTCACTTTTATGGGGCTCACATCTGAACCATGTGGGAAGAGGTTAATCTTGATTTTAACGCTTATTAAATTTGGGGCTTTTCCCTTCAAAAAGCCAAAGTTCATAGTAGTGTAAAGTGAATCAAACTTCAACAACTTCAAACTGCATTTTTTGCTTCATTTGGAGGTCACCTCAATCCTTTTACTATTACCAGGAAAAGAGCATTTGAAATAAAGTACAAAAATATTTTCATTGTAAAACCATTATTTTCTATTAAGTATAGAAACAATATTTAAAAAGCCCATTCTTTCCTCAGAAAGCACTATCCAAATTAATTCAGAAAGGTAGCTGAATGAGTGACCCGTTTTAGTGGGACGTGTCCCTGCCCATGGCAGGGGGTTTGGAACTGGATGATCTTAAGGTCCTTTCCAACCCTAACTATTCTATGATCCTATGATTCTATGGAGGAAGGAAGAATGCAAATATACTTTTGTTTTAAAAATTGTCATAGAGTCATATAATGCCCTGGGTTGGAAAGGACCTGAAAATAACTCACTTCCAACTCTCCTGCCATGGGCAGGGATGCTCCACCCTAGATCATATCACCCAAGCTCTTTCCAACCTGACCTGGGGTGGAACACCTTTTGTTTCAGTGGTGATAATTAAGCTCTGTGAGTTTCTGGACACAGTGTTAATAGTCAGTGAGTAAAAGATTTTTGTGAATGTTATTGGACTGTCAAATCACAGTTTCCATTAGAGATGAAAACATTGGCATCATGGAGTGAGGCAGAAATACTGAACTTTAAAGCCACCCACATACCAAGCCCCAAGCCCTGTATCATGAGCTGTCCTGGAAACCAGCAGACAGCTTACATCGATGGTAACAACACACCATCAGATGGCAACGCCACCGCCTGCACAATTAAGCTAATGTCTGAAAAAGCACACACAAGAAGCAAGAACATACCACCACCCAGTTGGTGTGGTAAAGGTCTATTCTCAGAATATAACAAAAATGACCTCTCAGAAAAATAGGAGTTAAGAAAATGTTCAGTAGCTTCGACTAAAGCTATGCGTGTTTCATACACTAGCCATCAACAAGGTTACACAGATGCACACATAGAAGCTGAAATTACAAGCTGCCTGCTAGATGACTTCAATTGATTTCCAGTATTTTGTAGTTTCAATGTGTTTATCCCTACTCATCTCAGGAAAGACTATGAATAGTGGTAGCAGATCTATGCTACTACTGACTACAACATGATACTACTTATGCTCATTAACAGCTTTCTGAAATAGAAAATGGGAACTCACATTTTTATGGCTTATAACACTGGGCTAACCTAACTAGCATTATATTTATATAAATTTGTATATCTGTTACAGTGTTGCTTGAGCGAAGACAGGATTTGTTTAAAATAAATATTAAAAGCTGAACGTGTGAAATAAAGCAACATTAAAATACAAACTTCTCAGGTTAGAAGAAAGATTAACAGAGAACAAGACATATAATCACCAAAATTTAAATACAAATATATAAATATCAGGTAACATGGATCAGTGCCAACACTTAGAGAAAGAATACCCAAATGGTCTAGTATGATACTATAATGTATATGCAGCCTTTGCAAAAGTAAAATCATAGAGTTGAGGCAGTGAAGAGGACCATGATGGAATTTAGAAGCTTTGATCTGACAAGTAGGCTCAAATTCTAGAAGCTGCAACAGGATTTATGACCCATATAAGACTTCAGCTCTCTTTGTACCAAGAACATTCATTTGGTTACTAATGAAACAGCAGCACGGTACAATTGACAAGCAGAAAATTATGCAGAAAAGTATTACTGAGACTGCTAAAAGAAGGAAGAAACTTAGAAAAAGAAAGCTTTATATATTATTCTAAGCAAGACCACCATGTATAACAATACAGCGTGCAAATGACTTCCAGCCCCAATTTATCTCAGAATCTGTCCATTTATTCATGTTGGACAGTTAGGTATTTGTAATGGACATTTATCCAGGACCAGGAATGCAGGAAATATTTTCATCGGTGTTCGCCTACAGCCAAGTGCAGCTAGTACTAACTTTGAATTATCTAAACCCAGTATTAGTTGCTTTGGAGCACAGCAACACAGAATCCTCCTCTAAGAAATGGTAGAAACTAATCTTCGAGAAGCTCCATGCTGGCAGACCACTGCTGCGGCAACCACCGCTAGCAGGGACAGGTAGCTCCGACATCCACACTAACACAGCTGAGTCAATATTCGCTCTGGTGGTATCAGCCTAGAGCATGTGAAGCACCCACAGCCCCAGGCCTGAAGAAGGTAGCACATACACAATCCTACCAAGACCAGGAAAGACAAGTGGGATTGATGGTCAAATACATCACACTCTTACATCTCAAGCTTATACTTCACATTGCACTTTTTCAAAAAGCAACAATCCCCCAAACACAGATGAATTTGAAATGACCAGAAGCATATCCCTGAGCGGTTAGATTGGTCTACAAAGTGCAGGATCATTAAAGATGTGCCTCCATGTAAAAAACAGAGATGTGAGCAGTACTGCTTTCTATTTGTGTGCCCTTGCAAATTGAGCCTGTACCATCTGCCCAGCAGCCCCAAGGTGAGCATAGCAGGGATAAGAACTAAATAAAGTGTCACAGGCAAGATAGACACTACAAATAGCAGTGCGGGTTCAGCTCGTAAGCACAGAGCATATGGAATTCAGGAGCACTTTAGCAGGATGCAGTGATCTTACAGGGGCAAATCAAGCATCTAACTGCTGCTTGCACAGTTCTCTCTGCTTTTGCAAAAAATGGAAAAGTGCATGTAGAATTTCAGCCTGATTGTATGTTTATGCTCTAAAAATGTCTTCAAAATACTAATGAAATCACACACTTGGGATTTTTTATTTTTTTCATTGGTGGTTTGGTTTTTAAACTAATTCAGACATCTAAATAAAGAATTAAATATTTGGGTATGTGCACATTTGAAACACTCTTAGGAGCACCATACATGGACCAGTAGGTGAAACACATCTATCCCCATCTTTGACAGGCACAGTAATAGAAAATGGTTCATTTATTAAGATGAATATTATTTAACATTGTAATAATGCTGTACATTAATCCTATTCTTCATTTTATTTTACTCTTTATGATGCTTAAGCCAGAAAAGCCTCAGAGAAAAATAAGAAATCATTAAAAAAAGAGAAGAGAGTAAAGCAATTTCTTCCTCACATCAGAAAATCCTATGACAGGAATTTTTCCAGTGCTCCCATAATTTCACCTCCTTAACATTGCCCACATTGCTTACCTAAAAGTTAAAATAGGGAAAAATAAAGAATATGGTCTCTCTGACCTATAAAACTTCCACCCTGTTGCATCCTTACAGCTGAGACTGCGGACAAAGACCAGAGACCAGCAGAATGCAATGCAGTGCTGCTTTCACTAACCCGGTAGAAAAGATCAAGATCTGCCTTAGTTTTTTCAGTGATGCTTTTCACCATCTGTGCTCATGACAGTTTTATTCTGGGCCAACAAATGGCCTTTTTTGAAATGTAAAATTAATTTGCACTGTGTTGATAAAGTAGACTGAAGAACAGATACTTCTTACAAAACATCAACTTACAGTAAGCATTCTTTTCTGGAACATAAAACAATACAGATGGTTATCATAGAAGTAAAGCATCCAGCACTTACAAAAAGTCACATAGGTACACCAGTGTGGGTAAAGCATGCATTTTCTGCTGTAAAAATCATTTTTAAAAAAGAAAAGGAAGACATTTGCACTTACAATCACAGAGGGAAACATGGACATACTGGTTCAGTACAGGGGAGGAAGTCGTAATATCATTTGTCACATCTCTCTGCAAAAAGATAATCTTGTTCTCAAAAAAAGTGAACTTAAACTCTATCTACAGCTTTTCTGAAGATTTTTCTACTTTACACTCCACAGTATTTTTATTTTTTTTTAGTAAATGTATTTCGCTCTGTACTTATTTTTTCATTTTTGCAGTTTTCTAATAATAGTTGTAATAATTTCCATTTTCAACAAGAACCAAATAAACCTCTATGTCACTGCTATGTCAGTCTCCAGCATTTATAGCATTTATAACCCAAAATAACTTTCTATTTATAGAAAAAAATTAATATCTCCTTATAGAACAAAAATTAAAAACACACCCCATCTATTTCCAATGTATTTGAAACATTACTTCTATGCACAGACTTAAGCTTAGAACATTCTGTCTCTAGTACAGGGAGAGATTATCGCTATTACTGAAATCACAACAAGAAATACTGCTCCAATTCTACTTAGGTGTCAGTGATGTTATCAGCTCCTACAAGAGAAAGAAAATTCCTATGTGGAGTTTGGCAAGCTTTAAAATAAAGGTTTCTACACTTTAATTTCAGTATAAAGCCTAGAGACTTGATTCATTGCCAATTAATGCAACCAAGTGCTTCAAATCTCAGCTACACCAGAGCTAAAAGGCAGATGAGAAGATATAGCAATGTTTATGTTACAGAATTTCAAATTTTTGTCCAATAAACAGCTATCAAACACCTTACTGGTGTTTATCTATCAGATATAGGAAATACTTACATGAACGTGAACTAACAACATGCAACAGGAAGAAAAACAAGTTGAAGTACAAAATGTTACATTTCTGTAACTTATCATTGTATATGCACTACTTCCAGTAGTTTTATGTCATTAACACAATCTCTTTTCCATCAGAATGTGAATTTTTATGATGAAAGTCTTTACATAACACTAATCTTTCTATTATGACCTCAGGGAATATACTGTAATAATATCAGAAATCTTCATTTGTTTCTTCATGCCGTGATTCCAAGACGATGTCCTCATTTGAACAGAATTAAGGGACTAAAAAAATTATACTTACGGGCATTATGCCATACCCTTTTAACTTCCCCTACACAGACCAATAGCACAACTCACTGGAGGAACCTAGTACCCTCCAAAACACACTCTCAAGCACTGTGATCATTTACTTGTTATCCTTATGTCACAACAAAGGTGTTTCACCATAGAGGTTGGTGGGAGCCCCAGCACTGAGGGTGTGCTTCTCTCTACATGCAGGACCACTAATAAATGACTCGAGGCAATAAAAGAGCTCTTGTACTAGAAATATTTGGTCAAGAATCTGGAGTCAGGATAGAAATCTGTTAAGTAATAGCTACCATAGCAAGGACAGATTTTCAACCCTGTAAAACTCAGTTCTTGTCATGTAAGCACTCTTCCTTCTACTCCCTTCAAGTGAAACACAAAAATGATCTGTGTGGGTTCGGCAGTAGCAGTCATTTTTCTCTTTCTCAGTAGCTGGTGCAGTGCTGTGTTTTTGACTTTCAGCCTGGGAACAGCGCTGATAACATCGATGGTTTCAGTCGCTGCTCAGGGATGTTTACTCTGACCAAGGACTTTCTGAGCCTCATGCTGTGCCAGGGAGGAGGGGAAGCCAGGAGGAAGCAGAGACAGGACTCCTGAGCCAAACTGACCAAAGAGGTATTCCATACCACAGCACATCATTCCCAAGATATAAACTGGGGCAGTAACCTGGAAGGGTGAGATCACTGCTCAGCTGGGCTGGGTATCGGTCAGCAGGTGGTGAGCAGTTGCATTCTCTTCCCTTGTTGCTTCCCTTCTCATTATTATTATTGGTGGCAGCAGTAGTGGTTTGTGTTATACCTGTTACTGGACTGTTCTTATCTCAACCTGTGGGAGTTAACATTTTTTCTATTCTTCTCCCCATCCCTCCGGGAGTGGGGGGGATAAAAAAGGGGGAGTGAGCCAGCGACCGTGTGGTACTGAGTTGCCGACTGAGCTTAAACCATGACAGTGGTTTAAAGCACATGGGCAGATTAGTCCACCTACAAACTCCAGGAGAAGCCCACAGCTCCTTCTTAAGGCCCTTTGGAGAATTAAAGGGATACAGATTATGAATCTGCCATCCAGTTCTTGATAAAAGCATCAGGGACGAGGATGCACTCCCTTTATTTCCCACCCGTTAAGCATTAACCTGGACTCTTCAAGGATCAGGGGGGTTGGAAATAGATATATTGAGGTCCTTTCCAACCCTAACTATTCTACGATTCTATGATTCTGTGATCAGCTAGCCCCATCCATTCCCTCTCACGTACATTTTACAGTCCTGACTGCACAATAAATTAGCAAGTCAGTTTGGCCCTCAAAAGATAAATATTTGCAAGAGTTAAAAGAAATTTAAGGATTTTAAGTCATACTTTCCATTGACTAATCATTACTCAGCTTGAACTCCTGATGGTGAACTCCTTGACACTAATGAGCCTACATCTGTTCGTCTAACTCAAAATTACTTTGCTCTATGTGCTGCTTTTATTAGCAGACCAATGACCATACTGAATTTTTGACAAGGGACAGCTATTCAGCACAGATCAACTTAAGCAATTCTTCCATCAAGTTTAACTGTGCTGTGTTAGAGGAAGCAAGTGATTGCAGCTGTAAGCCTGTAGGCAAGCAAACTCTTCTCACCCACCATGTAGGTAACCAAAAAGCAAAACAAACAGCACTCTGGGCATGGACAGCCAGATCTGCCTGTTCTCAAGTAAGAAAAAATTGTGTTGCACCAAAACACACAAGATTATAAAGCATATTAATTAAATAAAGCAAATATATAAATGCTAAAAGCAACCCTGAACTACCTGGTCTAAATGATCTACACATGTAAAGCTACTACAGCAATTTACTGTAAGTAAAAACACATACGGGAGTCCAAGTGTTGTTTTTTTCCCCAGAATTGCTGAACTGATTTGGCAGCTGGCTGCAGAGGATCTATTTCTCCCTCTGTGTGCAGCTTTCAACAGTAGCAATACTGGTATGAACAAAATGGAGAGACTGGAGCAAAACATTCTGTGCTGAAATATATTCAGTCAGGACTTGAGAAAGCTGATTGACTTGCATGATCACTGACAAAGCTTCATGGCTGATGATTTCTCTGGGTGGCTTTGTTCAAATGACCACAAATGAGGTTGTTTCTATCACATTCAAGTATGTTTTAATCACTTAAGTTTACAAATACACTTCTTCTGGTTTCTATACTTGACAGCAAATAGAGTAATAAATATGTATAGGAAAAAAAAAGCCAAGCTCTGTGTGTTGCGGTATATGAAATGTGGTATGCAACATGCCCTGCCTTCTAAAGGGTTAAAAAAAGCCTCTCTAAATTCACTCACAGCTTTTAATCTCAAAATAAAACCATGGCCTTCTCCTCTTAATAATTTTAGAATCCCTTTACACCCCAGGTGTAAAGCACTGGCTGGTGATGACACTTCAAGGTACATACACAAACTCAGAAGCAGAACACAAGTGAAATTTATGGGTCAGATATGTCAAAAATACTTTACGAAAAGTCATTTCCTCTCATTAACAGTCTCTGAAAGCTCATAGGCATGGTCTGATCTTTTCTAAATTCAAACCACAGTGCCGAGCTGGATATATGTTTACATATACATACATACATGCACATTGCATATTATATATCTGGATGCTGAAACATCTTTGTGTAAAATGAAACCTATAAATCCCGAAGACACAGATACTGCTGATGCCTGACAGTTGATAGGGTCTGAAACAGCCAGAATGAAGGATTCCAAATTTTGTTTCAAGAGCATTTCCTAAGATGCCTGAATTTTAAAAGTCATGGTTGCCAAACAGGCAGCTGACAGTTATTCCTTGTGTAATGTATTTCAGAAATAACCTAACACGATCACAGTATCTCCAAACCTTACATTCTCATTAAGAAGTGAGCAGGTGGGTTTCAGAGTAGATGAAAGCACCATGCTCCTAGTAGAGGTAACCTTTTTTATCCTCATTAGGATGAGTGATGACAGCAGTGAAAAAAAAAAAAATGAAGCATTTTCTCTTTTCTTTTCCTTCCTTTTCCCAACATAGTAACAATAACCAGCAGAGAGGATTCTTTGCAGCAGATGAATAGATCCACACTGTTTTCATGGTATAGTTTATTAGACAAGAAGTATCCCAGGTATTTCTATCTTGTGTTTCATGCAAGATGACATAAAAAGAAAATGCTGCTTGCTATTGCAGCATTTGATCCAAAATTATTCTTTCATCTTAGTCTTATAACTTTGCATTTCGTCTTTCTTTCTATCATTCTTTCCAGCATACTGCAGGAAACAAATCAAACAGCATGCCGCCAGAAGGGTAATGACTGCAAGATTAATAGAACACCAACAGTCCTATGGCAAAATACAGCAACTAAACTTAGGGAAGACCATCCTTGTGTAAAACCAGGTGGACATTTAATTCAAAGTGATAAGAAAAACAGAAAGTATTGGCAATTAAACCAAAAACTCCTAGAATTTTTACTAGAGAATTTTAACCTTTCCCAAAATAGCTCATCAGAAGTAAATACGCACACAAATGCACCTTTCTAATATGTCTATCTTTCTACACTAATCATTACATATAGCTTCACTAGCACTTCTGCCTTCTTATAAAATGCAGACACCAGAAGGCATGCGCACATTGGGCCACTGTCAAGATTACAGGTCATTCCATCCCATGAAAAAAACATCCCAGAATATTATCTGTAAGTCCACATAAGGAGAAAGAAAAATACCTCCATACTGTTTCACTGATTAAAATGCCAGAAGTCATACTTCCTAATTGCACTTTCCTGTTCTGATCAATTCCCTGTACAATTCCTCAGTGCTCACGTAGGCAGACAGAACATGTGCCAGCTCAGGTCTTGGCATTGACAAAAGCCACAGAATACTGGCTGCAGCAAGCTCTGCTTATTTGGAAGCAGTAACAAATGCAAGGACAAGGATTGCTTGTAGACCTTTTCAGTGCCAGAAACCAGATGTTGTCATAGCCTGCGCTTCATGGCCTAGGGAAGGAAAGTCAAGGGGTTCTCTAGTTTGTTCCAGCCACACATACAGTAAAGGAAAGGAGGGGAAAGAGTTTCTCTGCAAAAAGTAGGCTTAAAGGTACTGTATGAATGCATATGCTCTTGCTAAACTTGCAGAATTAAGAGATCATAAAATCACAGAGTGGTTTGGGTTGGAAACGACTTGAAGTTCATCCGGTTCCAATGGGCAGTGTCACCTCACACAAGACCACATCGCCCAAGGCCCTGTTCAATTTAAACACTGCCAGGAACAGTCAGAATCAAAACAGATGAGCTCCAAAATCAGCAAGAACCCAGCTATGTTAGAGCACAATTGCACCTGATATGTAAGTCCAACACCAACAACTGGTTTGCTTAGAAATTGGGTTGGCATTGCACTGTCAAGAGCTTAAAAGGCAGAAAAGCCAGCTCTCCCTCACATAATGTTATCAAGAGGTCTAAGGTATGACCAAAAGACTGAGGCTGTAAGCACTACCATAGTGAAAGAGAACCAAAATGGTTTAAGGCCTTAAAAAATATAAAGGTGACATTAAATACTCTGCATCATATCATATGCAAGGAAAGAAAAAAAATGAAGTTAAATTTTCTTGAGTTTCTCAAAGCTGAAATACAGTTCAAAAATTCTCCTAAGATTTATTTCTGTTTTGAAAAACAGACATATTTTGTTTTCAGTTAAATTTAAAAGCTTTCATTTTGTGTACAAACAGCAGTGACAAAAGCAAATATTTGCAACATAATTGTGCATAAGAAAACAAAATAGGTACTATCATTAATTCCTACCAATACAGAATGCCAAGTAGGTTGCCTGAAATTAATTTAAAATATTAATTACTTTCAGTCACCATAAAATTAAGCAGTGCAATGTATCAACACTTGAAAAATACACTTGAACTTACTTCCCTAGTGAGCAGTGGTCTAAGCTATCAGCTTCTGTAAAATCCAGACACCAGCACCTCTAGCCACGGTGTTTTAATGACAGCACTTAGTTAACAGTTTAGGGAGTGAACAGTTCCAACACTGCTTTCCTCAGTCTACGGGCAGTTCCAGTGCTTCTCCTGTGGGTCAGGATACTGATGAATATTAGAATGAAACAACTGGCAAAGAATAGTTTAATACCTCTTCTTCAGAACATAAGAGAGGCTTTGCAATTTATTTTTTGGTGCTGCAGCTGCTGCTTCAGAAAGTCATAGGGTTGTACTCAAATTTTTCCTTGAGAGAAGCAAAGCAGATGAGGAGCAAAGGGAATAGCATTTCTATCTTTTCTTGCCCTCACCTACAGGCAGGAGGCTTTGAAGGTGAGGTGAAGACCTAACAGTAGTTTTGCATCCTCACAGATCTTGAGTTCGAGTAGGAAAGGTCAATGTGCTTTCCTTGATCCATCACATTTCTGGAACACCTACCTGCCTGAAGTGCCTATGCAGCATAAGACACGTTCAAGGGTGTGGTACAGTACAAACCCCATAGCAGTTGCTCTTCTGATGGGAAAGGTAAAATTCTTTATAAACTACTGAACTTACTGGCCATCCACTTTCACCCTTTTCCCTCATTCATCTGTTTTTTGCAAAGGATGTAAATTTTCTATCTTGATAAATAAAAGCACCTCATACATTAGGCAGCTACTGGAATTTACGGTTTAACTAATACCATTTCAGGTCTTGAAAACCCAATTAAGCTCTCAGTAACCCTTCCTTTTCTATTTACCACATTATACAAAATTCAAAATGCTGGAACTAAAGCTTCAAGTTCAAGGTTGTAGCCCATCTTTAATTTTCTATTAATATTACAGGAGAGCAGTTCTGGAACATTATGGTCCTTTAATTATGAAAAATTAGTAATGATTAGCATGGCCATATTTTACAAATAAGACTGTGCTGTTACTTCTGCAAGTGTAATCAATAGTGTTGCAAAATTTGATTTGCTAAATCCACTGGAGTGGAGGGACTCACTAACTCCCTTTTAAACCCACTTTCACAATTTCCCAGCTGTCTAGTTCTCTACATTTGCCATGACAGACAAAGTTAAATTAAAAATTCTAAACCATCACCCTAGGGCAAAGCTTGATAGAAAAGTGTAGAGCAATAATACTCTTTAAAACCAGTAACAAAATAAATCCCAACACGATAGAGAAAACACACTGTAATTTTTCTGTGTGCATTTACTACCCTAGTCCTTTTTAATAGATGCAATTTTCATGAAATCTAATCACAACACACAACTCAAATGGGTGTCTCACACTGTTCTTTTTTCAAATACTCTAATTCAATTGGTCACAGCAATGGAATCTTGCATTCATGGCTGCTTATGTTTAGGCGCAGAGGTTAGATGTCACATCTGTGATTGATAATGTTTGTTTTGTGCTCTGCTTTTCAATAACTCTTCACTTTAAGCAGCATTTTGCTTCTAAACAGGAGTGGGTGTAAGGACACTCAGCGTAATGGAATGGGCCAGGTTTAATTCCCTTAATCACTTGGTCAGGGCAACAGAATTAACTGTCCACATCTGTTCCCTCTGAGTGCACATGCTTAGTTCTCTCTCTTATGCAATGAAGGGGTGTGGGGTCATGAAGCCACATCTAGCCTGTCTTTTCCTCCAAACTGAATCCACATAAGAACCTGTGGACTTATCACGGATCACCACAGACTGATTTTGGAGCATAAAATACTTGTAATGTGGCAAAACCAGCTCAACATCAAGCCTCAAGAGTAACTTCATATACAATATGCTAGATGTGCCCCAAGGTAAAAGCGAAGTTGCTGTGCCACTTGCAAACAGACGAACAATATCCACACTAAAACCCTGACTAAAAATTGGTTGCTCATAGAAGGTGGTTCTTGATAGACTACTAAAAGTGGAGTGTAACTCACTCAATGTCAGGGTGATCTGCTCAAAGATGTTCATAAGAACCATTTTAACCACAATGGTAAAGATGATGTTCAACATCACTGCTCACTCTGATGGAGTGCTCTGGATAGCTGCTTAACAAAGTCTGTGGAGGGTCTGGTTCAAAAGAACATTTGAATAGGCATCATTTAAAATGGGGATTAATTCATATCCATTGGTTTCTACTTCTGCCTCGCCGCTGAAACCCCAGGTTTCTGTACTGTTGGAAGCAAGATGACGGAGGTCAAGTGCACGAGGCCCCTGGTGTTCACAAAATGATGATTACCATGGTGCTCAATCTCAATCTGGAGCCAGTAATGAGCCACCTACGCTCACCCACTTTTGACATTTGTATCAACTGTGCTTGTGTAAGGATGAATAGACACAGAAATATTAAGTTCAGGAAAAAAAACACCAACAGATTTCCTGCTGGGAAACAAACACTGAATCACCAAAAGGGGAAGGGGAGAGTCACCAACAGCCAGGCAAGTACAGCAAACAAACCATGCAGTAACAGACAGGGGTCTTTAAAAAAACCCATTAATTTATAGGAAAAGCTGCACTATTTTCTGGTATAAGAAATAAATTAGTTCTGGAGAGAAAGAAAACAGCTTTCTCCTCTAAGGCCAAGGACTCACAAAAGGATTGGCAGTAAATGCTCTGTTTCACTAGCAAGTTGGTCTCTGCAACAGGCATTTTAAGATATACTGGATGCAGTAGAAAGACTGCCACGAAAACCTACAGGTCAGCTGACAATAGAAAGGTGAGGAAAAACTTCCTCAACTTATTTAGTTAAAAACTGATTAAAAAACTTTTTCCTTCCTTACACTGTTTGCAGCAACATTTGTGTTGTTTCATTTGGATTCTGTGACTACTTTCAGTTGGCATTTTGTCCTTTGCCTGACCTGAGCTAAGGGTGATTCCAAGATAGCACGTTAAACACAAAATAATACCCTCGCAAGGCTATGGCAGCCTACAGAACGAGGTAGGAGGTAAGACACCTCTCTAACACCCTACTACACGACACTCCACAGGGTAATCCATGAAGCCAGCAGCTGAATAAGCCTACGCAAGAACCCTGCAGGCCCAGAGCGGAACTGTCATCCCAGGGAACAGAAGAGCAGCCAATGCAGTCTGAAGAGCAAAAAGGAGGGATGAAGCGCTGGGGCACTGGGGCATCCAGCCACGTAGCAGGGAGCACACCTGAGCCCCAGAGTCCCTTGGGAGATTCTCCTATTGGTGCTGAAACTTCACCCTCCAGGTAACTCCTACTAGTTCCTACATATGCAGAACCCAAGACAACAGCACTTCAAACCTGCCTGTGGGCCTCTGATTTTAACACTAGAGTAAATAATACAGAAGTGCAAATGAGGATGATAATATTGCTTGTTTTACATGCAGAAGGTCAGAGAGCATGAATTAGTTACTCTCCTGTGTAGGCCACTGCTGGCTCACTGACGGGGAAGAACAGATGACAAAAGACACTATTTCCTCACCCGGACTTAAGTAGCGATACACGGTGCCGTGATTCTCCCTCATCTCGTCCATGAGCCCACTAACAGCCAAGGAATGCGTAGGAGAAAATAATCAACTACTGTCTGGAGATAAGCAACATATTATTTCTCCAGGGAGCAAGTGGGGGAACCAGGATGCAACAGCTGTTTTCAGTCATACCATCTCTGCCTTGGATTGCTCCCACTACGTACACTGCCTTACTACGGCTTGAAAGGAATAGCCTATATTTATAAATATGGAGATAAACAGCTATGCCTGGGTGAGTGAGTGCATCTGGTTGCAATGCAAAAGTGAGGAGAAAATATCCCTCCCACACACATTAATGCAAAAGTAAAGAGAAAATACCCTTCCTACATACATTTATTTTGAAGTGTGTGTGCTAGCATATTTTTATTTTAGAAAACTGGTTATTTCATTGTTGGATTGTGTCTTTACTGCACTTAGCAGTTTGAAAAAAGAAAAAAGGATGAATTCAAATGTAACTCACAGGACAGACATTTGAATTTTTAAACAGCCTGGCGATTTCTCTTCTCCATTTCCTACTATAATATAAAGCATGTAAATGGAAAAAAGTGTTAGGAATGCAAATCCCCTGTAAGTGAAGTAAGTGTATGGAACAGCATTAAGCTATTGAGGCAAAGTTGAAAATATTTTTCCTATCAACACAAATGAAAACTAATGTTGCCAAAAAATAACCATGCCTGCAAACCTAGGCATGGGTAGCAAGTCAAACCCTCTGGCCTTTGTATTTGTGGAAACTAATCCAGAATCCATCCAGCCAAGGCTTAAAGACAGTGCTTGAAATAACAACTTGTCATTATTATAACAACTAAGTCATTGAAATAATAAGTTGTCATAACTGCAACTTTTTAGAAACATTTGCTACACTATTGCAATGTGTACCTAAAAGAGTAATACGTTTAATAGCATTCAGTCATTGTATAATTACATGCACTGTATACAGCAACAATTTAACGATGTAGCTAAGCCAATTTAGGACAATATGCTCATCCACTAAGCTATTACAGCTTCGAATGATGTTCTTATCCACTTTAAAGTTCAACTTAGCATTAATTGTTTAACACTAATAGAGTTCTAAATAAATAAACTCAACAAATTAGAATGCTGCAGTTAATTGTAATTAATGTTGCTGTGTGTAAAATCTTGCTTTCATAAAGAATCAGATGGCAAAGAAGATTGCTTTGTATTTTGCTAATGAAGTCTGAATTCTTTTACTGCAAAACAACTACTTACTGCTACCATCTTCACGCAAATAAAAAATGGTCAGATAAAAATTAACAACCCACATTTCATAGAAAAAATACTCTTACCATCATTATTGAGTTCATAGCAAGGGCATCTGCATTGGTACCCTTTCCACATATACAGGTATAGACATGTGCAAATATAGTAAAGGCATCATCTTAAAACCCCAGACTTACAGTTTCTAACTGCAATTTACTGCCTGTTTTTCCCACATCTGTGTTCTACTTCTTTCTCTAAAATTTCTATATTCAACTCAAATCTGGGAGGGAAAAACAAAACAGCCCACAATAAAACAAAATCAAAGCCAAACAATACAAAGGATTTTCATCTTTATCTATCTGCTTGTATATCTTGGTTATATAATCACAGCTGTAATCTCTAGTAAGGCAGACTCAATCCGACAGCATAATAATGCTGGGGAAGATCTCTCAAAGCTGTGATGTGTTATGGAATCTAAACTGACTGCTGAAGCTTCAAAATGTTTACATCAAATGACCAGATGGGGATGCAATCCTTCAAACCTACAACAGTAAGTATAGCAAGACCATGAAACTAGTTTCTCGATCATCTGTCTCAGAAATATTGGCAAGGAAATCCAAAAGACAAACTTTTTCTCATGTTTCTCCAAAATATGCATAAGAGACAGTCCTAAGATGTATCTTCTTTGGTCAAATAATAAGTACTTGTCAGAGGCAGAACCATTTGCCATATATATGAAAGTAACACCAGGTGTTTGAACACCACTTGCTAAGCATTCTGAAGACTCCATGTTAGGCTGCTCATTTCTATTCAGCAGGGCAGGAATCAAAGCTGACTTAAAAATCCAATATAGCTATCATGGCTTTTTTTTAAGTATTGTGAAATACAGTGTCTTTGAGAATATATTTTCTGTGAACTTTGAAAGAATGAAAGAAATCCATAGTACTTGCAGTCTGAATCACGCACAGAATTCGTACTTCTTGTAACTTCTTGTTTCTGGACTTTATCACCTTTAACCAAGATGATAAACCACCCATTTTTTACGACCAAGCTCCTCTGAAATGATGTGCTTACTGTGCAAATTTTAGATTATATTTGCAAGTGGCCAGAATAAAGAAACACCCGATTTTCTTCAGATCTATCAAAAGAGTTCTCTGCAGGTGAAATTAGATTTTGAAGTTCATTCATGGTACTTGCTACACTTAGCACATCCTTTGGGAGAAGGAAATGGTGGTTAACAGGCAACTTGCATTTTCAGTTGTGGCAGGGTATCAGAGTACACTACCTGGTCTTCAATATTTCACTTTTAAGAATGTGGAATAAATGAAAAGCTCTCTCCCACAGAATATAGCAATGAGAATAATGGAATAAATCTTGCTTCATCTTTCCATACAGCTTGGAAAAGCATAGAATTCAAAGTGCCAGTAGACTGAGATCAAGTATCAAAGTTCACAAACTGTTCAAGGAAGACCTGTGACAACACACTTCGGTTTAAAAACTCTGTTCACAATACTTGGTACATTTAATCTGGATATGCACAGGCATATCCATGCATATCTAACCATCACACACACTATTTCCGCACTGGCTGCTGTCGTAGCCAAGGTGCTCACACCTAGACAGATAGATATGTTTGAAGCAGAAAGGTCATCATGTTTTCTCATGTTCTGTCATCTTGTCACAGATTACAAAATGAAAAATCTGTTTTCAGGTGTTAGGCAGCCTCTCTTTAATTTCTCATACAGGGTACTGTACCAATAAAAGGATGATGGACAGCACGACTGCACCAACTAAGAGGGGAAAACAACTCACCCTAACCCAAATCTAAGAATTTCTACCCTTCTGAATCAGCATAAGTCATTCACTTAGTACTTCATGTCACAGATCTATTGGAGGGCTAAATCCCCAGCTGCAGCATGGCACTCACTTCTCTTATGACAGGCATGTGCTATATAGGGAACAGAGACCAAAATAAAGTGACTCCTGCTGCCATACAAAACTGACCCGAGCACTGCTGCCAGCACCTGTGTCTGGCTCATGTGGCACCAGCAAATAGGAACTATCAGGTGGTAACACCTTGTTAGGCAATTGGTTTTGGCATGCCTTGGTCATTAGGAAGTAGCGCGCACTGCTCAACAAACACAAGTTCTATAGTTTTCTGCATCACAGAGAAGAAAAATCACAGATATTAGGACAATATTAAGCCGGATATTAGGACAGATATTTGGACCATAACCACCTTGGAGCCAGCAGGATCTAACTCTGCCCTCTAGCCTGCATTCCTGTCCCTCTGTGTGGCCACTAGCATCCAGCATACCTAGCGCCAGCTGCAAATTTGGACCTTCAGTGCAGCGCCTCAATAACACACAAAACTCCTTCCTAACATTTTCCCTCAGAAAGCTCCATAAGCACCACACTGAGCACAAGAACAACACAACAGCTATTCTTTCTCAAAAAAAAGGTGCTAGATAACTTCACTATATTTTGCCCACAACATAACCAAAGATTTAACAGTCATGGTGCAAAACCAATCCCTATGCTGAAGATATATGAGAAAGCTGCTAGGATAGGGTTTGCCCCAAAATGCGTATAGAGAAGCAAATTAGAGACAGAAATGCTTCAGGAAAAGAAAAGTAAATCAATAAAGCTTTAGGAGTATTCTTTTAATACTCTGACATAGTCAATGTAAGACTTGCAGACTGTAAGCATTTATTTGCCTACTTTTGTTAGAGCAGTTATATGCAACCTCATGAGGTACACACTCATACTTTTTTAACAAAAAAAACCCCAAAGAATATTAAAACAGTATTATGCCTGTGTAGTACAACCAAGGACTATTGGTACTCAGTACTATACTGTGTTCTGGTTTAAGATTTTGAAGTAACACATAACCCCTTCTCTAATACACTGAATGGACAATTTCTTTTTCAGATGGGTCATTAGAAGCTTTTTTCTAGCTGATGAAGATTTAGTTTTGTTTTGCTTTATTTTAGAAATCAGTATCTGTATTCCTTTCTAATGTTCGCATTCAGATCTTAAACATAGAAACAATATTTTGGTATGAAGAAGCTCAACAGACATTCTAGGAATAATTTCATTCAGTAATAGTTTGATAGTCAAATATCCCCTCTTAACAGGAATTTGTTTCATACTTCTTTTTCCTTCCTCATGGAACTAGTAATCAGAAACTTATCTCTCCACACTTTCTTTTTTGAAGGAAATTGTGTGTCTATATATGTACATCCTTCCAAAAGTTAAAGAAATTTACCTCAACACAAGAACAAAATAACAGCCTACAGTGCTGTGCTTTCTCCAAATAGATTCTGAGCAGCAAGGATTTTATGAGAGATTGTCTGTCAAGTCTTAACTTGAACTATACTTTTGCAGTATTACCCTCACTTTGAACTACTCATTCAAAGCAAAAGGCAGTTTCATCGGTTTTCTTTCAATCCTCAAAGATTTGAGGGGTTTTTAACTTCTATTCTGTGTTTACTTTCTATCATTCAGAGAAATAATCACAGTTATCTAATGCATCATAGATGAATGTTTTGTAGCTAACTTAACTAGGCCATAGTAGGAATCAGTATGCTGACAAAAATACCCAACTTTGTAGGTAGCTAACAGAAATTCACTTACTGCAGGAGCATCACCGGCTGCTGACAGACAAATGATTCACAGATGCAAATGAGAGAAATAATATTCTACAGAAAGGAAGCACATTTGATTTTAGCCACAATTTTGAAATGTGATTACAAGATGTTTTCAGACATGACCATTCCTCCCAATGCCCTTGTAAAAGTCTTTTACTGAGTAACACAAGAAGCCCTGTCCACTAATCCAAATCAACAAAACCTCCCCTGCAGCCTACAACAGCTAACGATCCGACAAACAAAAACCCCACAAGTTTACAAATAAAAGTTACTGATTTAGTCATCTATGGTGAAGACAGAGTGAATATATCACTAGTTCCAGAGTGATATATTCACCTGCATTATGGCTATGCATGATGTCATGTCATTGGTGATGGCTATTGAACCAGTAAGTAAACCAGCAAAATGAGACTTCACAGAGTCCTGTTTTAACTGTCAGGCCCAACAATGCCAACTCATGTAAAGTGTCTGAAAACCAAACTGGGCTTTGACATCATGCATCAAGCTAAGCAGCATCAATTCTCTTCTTCAAGAGCCTAACAGACTAGGTCTGTTCTTCCAACAGATCCACTGAGCTATCTGCACTGATCACTGCCCTGTCACCAAGGGTAAAAAAGCCTGCTTATCAAAACCTGAACAAATGACTGCAAACTTTAACAGATTTTTAAAACTGATGATTCGGTAGCCATTTGCTATCTGACCTTCATTAGAATTCTTTCATTCTCATGTTGCAAAAATCTATTACATTACTGACTGAAGCTATTAGTCACTAGAAAGCCACTACCATGTTCCCCAAACTGGGGAATCATTATCACCATTAATTTCAAAGGATAGCATTAAAAGACACAATATTCAATACTTTACTCACTAACCCCACTGTAACTTCTACTATGAAAGCAAGCAGGTTATGCCAGCCTGGGACATTTCTTCTGAACCATTTTATTTCCAAGGAAAACCTCAACAGTATCTAGGGCATCTGGGGATACCTCGGTGGAATTCAGAGTTCAAGGATCTGTTCTGTAGTACTGATATAGTGGTAGACACAGAGGGCACCTATTTCCACATTTAAAAAGATCAGTACCGATGCAAACAGGGAAACAAGGAGAGAGGCAGGGCATTCCCTCACAAAGCTGTTATAGCTTAAATCTTTCATCCTACTCTATTTCATGTGCGTTCTATTATCCTCTCCTCACAATATTTCTGTATGACCTAAAGCATGATCTACTTTTCTGTACTTTTATTTCTCTCATGTCAGGTTCAATTACCAAGTAAGGATGCTTTCATTTGCTTTACAAGGTATTTGATAAAACCTCATCAGCTCTTTGGGTGCTATTCTTAGGATATGTGATGCCAAATGAATTGCCTGGAATATACAAATACTTATTAGTGCAAAATTTCAGCTGTGGGAAGGTTGCCACAGCACTTAAAGAACAGCTCAGCAAAACAGCTATCTAAGTCCTGATCCTAGCCTCTTTCCACAATTTACGGGCTTGCTTACACAGGAAGCCTTTAGAGGGAAAAACGGCTTGACAAAAACAACACAATATACCCACCTTGTAGTTACAAGGATTTTTGTATCCAAGTTGTAAACCCTTATGCATGCACGCACAGATATGTATACACATATGTACTATCTAACCTCGAATAGCACTGTTACAATCCATTTTTACCATTTTCAAATTATCCATGTTTGCAGTCATCCTAATTCTTAATTCCAGTTCAGTACCTTGAAGAAAACAGATTAAATTTCTAAGACATATACTCAGAAAAAAAATTGGAGGATTTTGGTTTTGGTTTTGGTTTTTTGTAGACATCTGTTTAGGTCCACCTATTTCTGTTGTGAAGTGCTAGCCCAGTACACTGCAGGAAAGTACAACTGGGAGAAATGCCCACTGCAAGGCTGCCTAAGTTGTCCCATAAGTGTACGACAGCATCAATGGTAATACTATCATCCTAGATGGATGTTTGTCAAGTCTGTGCTGTAATATCAGTAACAGTGAGGATTTCACAGCATTTGCAGATATACTATCCCAATGCTTTACTACTTCTATCATTTGAAAGGGGAGTTTGGGTTTTGAGCTTGTTTCTTTTCTCTAATTTGTACCCTCAATCTCTCTCAGTGAAAACAATGCAAGCTTTAAGGAAGTCTTTAGAGAGCAGGGTTGTGCAAAGGTACATGAAATGAAGAACCGTGGTGACTGTGGAAAAAATCCCAAAACAAACAAATTGTATTTCTGGCCTGGAATTCCTGCCAGGAGGTGGGAAAACAGAAATCTGAGAAGGTCTGGGGAGAAGTCCTATGAGCCTCAAAACTAAGATGAATCGGACTCAAAGACTGTGGAAGTGGTAGGTAGGAACTGGAGAGCCAGGTTAAGAGCTCATTTGATGCTGTGTTTTTTTATGTAGGTAGAATGTCTTTGCCTTTATAAGTCATGGTACTCAAAAAAGAAGATAATAGTGTCTTGGAAGTGAGCTTTCACAGTGACACACACAATGTGGTGGGGGCAGTCTATCTAATGGCGAAAGACTACTCTCTGCTAATAAAAGCGTGCAAATCCATCTCGCAAAGCCTTGAATAACAGAGCTCTGTTAATATACAACAGGCTTGGAGACATCTATAAGCAGATTGCTGAAGAAAAGCAGGCAGCTCCAAGGCATAATTCACTCTGTTTTCCCAAAAACATGCTTCCCATTGAGACACTGTATACCATTATCCACAGGGATAATGGTTTAAGTCCTGAGAAGACTGAAACAGTCCTTGCCAGGTAGTCCCAGTAGTAAGAGGAGCTCAGCTCTTTTATCCCAGAATTTCAGCCTTTATTCAACATAGGTCCTCAAAGATAGCAAGGAAATGGTAAAGACAGTAGGATTCTAGTGCTGCCACCCAGTTTTCATCTGGGAGAAGCACAGGGGCTCCTGCGCTGCAGGACGTGGTCATGGTCCCCTGTGAGGTACTTGCTCACCAAAGGATTTGCACCTTACAGAAGTTTAAAAAGAAGAGCTAAACTGGGCACTCATTATTCTACTGAACCTAAGCCTTGGTAATTTAAAGAAGAAAATGGTCCCATAGTGTGCTAAAAGCAATCAGTGAACAGGCCACCTAGGCACCATATATTTGAAATGTAATATAGCCATTTTAGTTACTTTGAAAGACTCTTGTCCATGTTCAGACTAATCACAAATGGAGAAGATAGCCTCTATAATAAAGTTGTTTATCTGAAATTAAAAACTGGATTAATTTTTCTGTCCCTCCTACACGACTGGAACCTCATCCAACTTCTATCGTCTTCCAAAACCCTTTCTAACTGAAACATTTCCAATTAAAAAAAAAAAAATCACAATGGCAAAAGGTGCACAATTAGCAAACATAAAGACATGCATCTCTCCACAAAAGTTATACATTCCAGGCAGTAAATCCAGTTCCCAAATGGATCTACTGAGTGGCTGAACTGCCCAGCAGAACTCCGTATGCTGTTCAGAGGCAACAGATCCGTGCCCTTATCTGTGGGACTGCAACAATAATAAATAAACCTGTTTTCCAGTGCATTAGCTTATCCTGCACCACTGCTTTCCTACTAAAGGAAGAACTGTTTTCCATAATATAAAAAGCTGTTATAGATTTACTATGAGAGCAAACTGATATGTTGAATAACTGCTAAGTAGGGAAGATGAATAGCAGCTCTACGGACTTCCAGAGTAATCAAAGTGGAAATAAACATTCATTTATAACATCCAGCATTTAGCTATAATCTACTGGTAATAGACACAAATAAGATTTCATACATAACAGAAGAAATAGCATGAAGTATTCACACAACTTTGGGCAATAAGATTATTGGTCAACTACAGAAATGAAATTACACCTGTAAAACCTTTCCCATCAATGTCCTGGCTGAGGGGAGCAGGGTACAGAATGAGGGGGAAAGAAGATGAAAGGGAGAAAAAGTAACCACCAGCCAACCAAAGAGATTCCTCTTAGGGTCATGGCATAAAAGTGGTAAATTCAGCACCCAACCACCTGACACTGAAAGCATTACTTTAAAGTACACAGTGACACGCGCAGAGTGACTTCTGACACGAACAGACCTCTTCATAATAAATCTGGGGAATTATGCTCCAAAATATTCATGAACTGACTGAACCAAGTCAAATAACCCTTGATCATGGAGCTTATGTGTTGGAGCTTAAAATACACCTGTGCAGAGTTGAGTTTAGAGCAGATAAGTGAGAAGGAATCAGCAATAAAGATTTTAATCCTCATTTTTGCTAGGTCACCACCTGGACCCAGGAAAGAGCACAGCAGCCACAGCCCTACAGCTGCCAATGCTCCTTTTGCAAACAAATTAGGACACAGGTGGAGTAACACATAGCTGCTCTTGAACCACCAGCAGAGGCCCCTGATTTTACTTGTTTGCACCACCTAAATGGGGAGTAATCTTAAACCAAGCATGCAGTTATTTTTTCTTCAACTTCTGCAGCTGTTTGTGGAATACATGGTGCCAGGCCCCATCTTTTTTCTTATCCTTTAAAAGGAAGCATTTAGAAACACAGAAATATAACCTCCCTACGCTGCTAAAAAAGCAGCATGCATGACCAAGGTTGGATCTAAAGTGACTGCAATCATTGCAAGGCATCCTTTAACTTCAACTGCCACAAATTCAAGCTCATATATGCTTGTTGCTGCTCAGTTTTAAAATAAAACGTGGTAGTTACAAGCAATAGGTTCTGCTGTACCAATATTACAGCCTACTAAGTACTAAACAGCATTTCATCGGTAAGAAAAAAGCGACACCTAACTATCTTTTCAGTATCCTTCCTTCAAATGCATCAGTTAAACTAAACTGCAAATGGATGACAGTGGAAAAAACATGTCCTAGTGGAGCTTGCCTTATGCAGGTGATGCTTCTTCACATACACTCGTTTGAACAGCAGCAGGACAAGCATGACTATTCACAGGAACAGACTCTAACATTCAAACATAGCTAATTCAGGCTTAGCTGTTGCTATAACTAAGTAATGATATGCTGCAAATTTAAAGACATCCTTACTCTACAATTCATAGGGGTGAGCTAATTTGTTTTCAGGGAAACTGCCTGAAGATATTTGGAACACCCACCAGGTTTCAGCCTTATTAGGACTAACCCAATCTGACTGTACATAGGACTTCTAGCATGTCACTCTAGAAGTCAGGAAGATTTCAATAATCAGAGACTCTTTGGTATTCAGGGCTAGATGGAAAATCTTTAGCAAATGGAGGTAGTACAAAGCAGCAATCAGAGCAGCTTTTCAAGAGATCTAAACCCCACATCTCATACTGCTTCTTTTCTATAACAGCAAGGGAATTAAAAAGTGTCATGGCTGTCTCCCTTGCATGGCATCACCAGGAAAGAAGGGAATGACCATCTCTGTTGGGAGTATTAACAGAATCTGAATTCTGACGTTTCCTGAGAAGACTGCTGAGACAAACAGAATGACACAGCCCTCCCTACCCCAGTACCCAGTGCAAAGTGAAAAGGACATCTACAAGCTGCCCTGAAACTAACTGGGGTACAATTGTAAATCTTAATTTTGTAACACATGCTAAGTTCAAGAGCTGAAGAACTGACAATGTATAAACTCCAATACTTGCAGTCAGAGAAGGTTATGGGCAAAGAGTGACAAGCATTGGAGAAAGGCGTAAGCTGCTCTGTAAAAGAGCAATCTATTAAGGGCTTATATTTTGGACAGTTTGAGAAACACAGAGGGAAGTGATTACTGCTCCTTTAAAAGAACAATGCAGGAAAAAGAAAGGCAATTTAAGCCTGGAGGAAGCTGATACAGAATGCCAGCTGAACTAGAAAAACTATGGAGGCCCCTGGGATTGCTGGAGAGATGGAAGAAGAGTTTCAGTTAGGTAATTAGAGCTTCAATAGAAGAATAAATACTCCACAGGCAATCTACAGGTTCTTCTCACCTCTCGCCACTTCTTCTCTCCAGCAGGGACAGCTGCTTGTGAAAGCAAAGGGAAAGGTCTCTCTCCTTCAACTCATTAGTTAGTAATCCTCACTGGTAATGCAACAAGGAGCACAATACCAGGAGGAGCTGCCAGCCCTTCCCTCCACTGCTCTGAGGCAGAACGCAGAGCTCCAGGCCTCACAGGCGCTCACCCTAGTAACAGAGATGCAGTGGTGGAGCCAAAGGCCACGAGTACACTTTGGGAAGAGAAAACACAGACCTCAGGGCAGGGGAGGAATGTTCATGACACTTTTTTCTGCATCAATTTCCTGCCCCCCTCCGGGCCCTAGACAGAAAGAGACTGCTGCTTGCAGCCAGGCTGTTGGAGCAGGAGGTAGCACCTTGCTAGAGAATGATCCTAAAGGAGCAGAAGGAAGGCAGCTATGACAGTGATCCACTGAGGACTCACTACTTCAGCTTTTTTCTGTGACAGTGAGGTCAGTTACCAATGGAAGCATGTTGGGTATCAATGTGGTAAGCTGAAAGAGACAACTTCTCTCCTTTGCCCTGTAATGATGAAATGAAGTACCATGAAGACACTTCCACCCCCCAGAGGGCCTTTTTCAGAAGGATTACTGAAAGAGTGGTGACTTTGATTCCCTAGGAAAATGCTGCAGCAAGTTCTGCCGCACAGCGAGTCACTTAGGCATTGGTCCTGACCACTGACATGGTCTTCTGAACAGTTACGCTCTGTGCAGCACCACTCTCATGTAACCTCTTGGCCTCAAGTAGGTTCCACAGACAAAAAGTAGGTGACAACGTTTTGGATTTCAGTCAGCATCCCTCACCACGCAGGAAAGCTGAAAGACAGTCAGCTGCACAGCTTGCTCTTTATTCCACAGCTGGGGCCATTGGTGTCAGCTAAGATTTGCACTGGAATGCCAGGTACTTCAGTACTGGTTAACAAAGCTATGTCCTCCAAACTTAGCATGGCACTAAGGGAATTATTCTAAAACTGCTCTGTGCCCACACCAAGCAGCTGGAGAGAAAAGGAAAAAGAGAAGATTTAGTTAGTGTCTATGCAGGGAGACCACCTAAAGCCAGCTCACTTTCCATTAAAAGAAAGGTTCAGCTCCTTTTGTGACCAAGCTATACACAAATCTTTGTTGCCATATCCTACTTTTCAGTTTATTAATAATCTAGCTGATGGTCTACCTCTCATGAATCTTTCCTGAAAAGACCTAACCACTAAACACACACATTTATTTCTAGTGCCTTAACTGAAATGCCTAGATGCAGGAAGGTTTCCAAAGGATTTTCCATAGCTACAGATGAGGAACAAAGTCCAGGTGTGCATTGAGTAAAGCTAAGAGGAAGTTCTGATCATCTTACAGGCACCCATTCATCTCTAAACACGCAACTTTCATTAAAAATCTGTTTTCTATTGCTTCATTTCCAATAGCGATCTGCACAGTCGCACTTTCCCTCAGCAGTCTTTGCCAGTGTTCTTTTGCTGCTATTTAGGCCACATATTCCAAAACCAGATCAAAACCATTTCCCATGGCCTGTCTTCATTGCTAGCAGACCTTCACGTGTCACACAAATGTTTCCATAAACTCAATCAACGTTTAGGTAACTGTACACATGTAATAGAGACACTCAGGCAAATCAAACAGTTGCAAGATCATTAAAATTACAAATCCACTTTCTTGTTGTGGTTACTTACGTCCATAGTTACGAGTTTCAACCCCACTTATGCTTAAGTGAAAGAAAAAGTATTTCCCCATCCTCTTATGGGTTTATGCTTTTGTGGATGTTCAGATTTCTTCTCATGGAAAACTAGGATACCAGCCATAGCTCACTCTCAAAAACCACAAACAATGGTAAAAACATTTTCTCTGTGTCAAAACTATGCAGAGAAAAGTTAGAAGAAATGCCTTGAGAAGAAAATATGCCTTGAGAGAAAGTTCTGTGTTTCAGACTATACTCTTACCAAATCCATGGCTTTCTGAACATCCGTGGGCACAAAACCAAAACCAAATGCACCAAGAACCTGCATGCAAGCACTGCCAAACCTGAAATCTATGAAATATGAAAGGCTAAGATGAAAAGTAGTCTTCTTTAAATGTTTAATTCAGCCATAATGGTGAAAGTAAGTACACAGTGACAGCAGAAGTAGGCAAACAGTGTGCATCAATAGGCATTTCTAATGAAATTTATTTTTTTATATATTTTTTAAGTATATTAAGCTGCATATGACTTGTTCAAATTCAGTTCAGGAAACTCATTTAATGTTGCAAGTATATAATTTAAAAAAAATAGATTTTCATATTGAGACTTAAACGAACACACATAAAACTTCCCAGGAGGCATCCAGATTCTTACACAGCCAACCACAGAAGTACACACAAGGAGAGAGGCTCTGTTTGCTCTTGACCATATGCACACAGATATAAGAAGATGACTCACAATATTAAGGTGCTGCACTAAAATTTGGCAGACCTGGACTCATATCCACCAGGTTGGATGGAACTCGGAACAACCTGCTCTAGTGGAAGGTGTCCCGTCCATGGCAGAGGCTGGAACTGGATGAGCTTTAAGATCCCTTCCAACCCAAATCAGTCTGGGATTTTATGAAAAGCTTCTACGGGTCTTGCAGACTGTAGTTCGAAATGTTTACACTAACTCGTATCACTGGTCCCACAAAAGCCTTCCCTGAATAAAGATAAACAAGAGAAGACAGTTTTGTTCCTATCGCTTATACTGCAATACCAGCGAGCCAGTACCAGCCCATGTGCGGCTCTTGCTGTGTCAGCTCTGCAGCACAGCCAAAGCACAGGTACAGCACTGGGCGCCAGTTCTGCCCCTCCACACACTTCCCACAGTACCTTCCACAAGGACTTTCTACAGAAGTTATTTCCACACTCCTAAAGTGTCTTCACGATTTTGGTAGGCTTGTGCATCCCTCTGAACAATCCCTGGTGCCTTCCTTGTCTGCGTGGGCTGAAAAGCAGCAGATAAATCTGAAGACCTGAGACCAACTGAAAGCTCTATCTCCTACTAAAGACACAAAGGCAGCTATGGTGTGCCCCAAATTAGTAAGAAAATCCTTCAAGAGCAGCTACTCATGCTTTTCATACAATCCTAACAGAGGTTTGTAGTTCTGAAGGGTTACAGTTTACATTTTTTGCTAAATGCATGCATTTACATTGCAAAAAAGTCCCTTAAGACAAAACTAGAATGAAAACTTTATTATCCAAAAGAAAAAAGGGGGCTACTTTGGTTTTTTTAAATTTCTCCATATTAATTGACTGGCATCATAGTAAAAAAACCCAACAAAACAAGCAAAACCAAAGCTCCACAACCAACACACACACACACAAACCACACAAACCCAAATACAAAACAAAAAGAATTCCCAAACCCCAAAGCTAACCTCCTCACCTCAGCACAACTTTGCTTTCCATTCAGCAGACAATAAAACGTATATCCCTCAAAACCTGTTCCTGAGTTAAAGAAAGAAGCATGACTTAAGATCACTTGTTTCCTCAATTATTCCCCCAGAATGTGTCTGAATACGGCAACTGGTATAGGGCAGTGTGACCATCACGGATCCATTAACAACCCACTCAGCAAAACAGAAGTCTGTAACTCAGTGTTGTGCTGCTGAAAATCTTGTAATTACAACCCTATATGGATGACTACTAGGTTATTAATGTTCAGCAATAAACATGAAAGTAGACAATTTATTACTATTTGGCACTAGACATCAATCAATTCAACCAAAAAGAATCTATTTAAAAAAATAATAAAAAATGAATACTATCTAAGCTTACTGCACTTCCTGCTTATCTGAAAAGTCTGATAATATTGAGTTAGTCAGCAAGGTGGATTTGAAACAATGTATTTGAACTTCAGCAGCTTTATGAGATCCCAATGCAGAGCAATAATTGAGAGACAAAATTCAGCTAACAGAGAATGCCACGAAGTATCTTTTAAATCTGTATGTGGATTAGGTGAGACTGTACTGAAGAGCATGTTGTACACGTTCCTGTAGCTGCTCAGCCAAGTGATTCAAGAGTAAGAATCAGGACTAGGAGCTCTTTGAGGCTACAGAGATTACCAGGACACAAAGTTGGTCCAGTCTGTGGTTGGAATAGCGTGATGCAGCCAGAGTAATTTCATACTCTACCTCCTACATATAAACTAAAAGTATGCTGTAGAGGAGTTGCTTTGTGCAGGAAGAAATTAGAGAGATGAGTCACTATCTGTTGGCTCTGGGACGTGGCACCTCAGGTCAGAAAGTATGAACCCACTCTGCAGATGTGTAGTATCAGCAAAGCTATCTTTTCTATTATAGCACAATATTACATAAAGCAATTCTTCCTGACAAAGATCTAGTGAAATTATTAGTTAAAAAGAAAAAAAGCCTGGAAAAAACTTGCCATTTCCATTAAATACTAACCTGAAAAAAAACTAAGCTAGGATTAAAACATCTCTTATCTTAATCAGTTCAGTAGAAAGAATTCTAATTTATATTCTAAGGCTCTATTTCCTGTTACAGGTCCAGGGTAGGGGAGGACAGACTTTTTAGAACTATCCATTTATATAGAAGAATATTATTATATAAAGGATCAGTCCAATAATGTTTTGCTCTTTTATTCTTAAGCACGGACTTCAGAGGTGCAGCTCCTAATTGTGCCTTGTGCCAAAAACATTAAGGATTGAGGGATTAAATTCACAGTAAACTGCAAATAAACACGAAACAGCTTTTCAAACATCGGTATATTGACTTGATTGGTCTAACAGTGGCTTGAGCTTTGCCTCCATCTAATTTGACCTTCAGTTTATTTTGACCTCTCAGACAAGAAAGTCTAGACATCGACCTTGACTGAACTGAACAAACATTTTCCCTTTTCCATGTTCTTCTAAATAATTTTAAGCACAAGATCACTAGCATATTTTCCACCATTACTTACTCCAACAGTAATACTGGTCACCAGAAATTTTCTTTGACTGCAAAGAGAAAAACAACAGTATTTGACAGGAAAATGCTAAAGCCATGACCATAATATATCACAAGTTGATAGATATGTATTTCTGCTTTTCCCAGAAATAAAAATGCTCTTTAAAAAGGCAATTGTTAGTCCCCTAAAATCAATGCTCCTGCTCCTGTTAATCGCATGTGACCTCTATCTTCTCATGAAGCTAGTACAAAATATTAAAAATTAAAATACAGTTCAACTTAATTGGAGAATAACATCAATAGTGTGTTCGCCTTTCAATTTTTCCCAAGCTACAGAAACACTAGAAAGCTAATGACATAGAAACACAATTATTTTATTTTCATTATCCAGATGAAAAATAAGCACATAGAGAATTAAAAGATTATTGGTTTCATATGAGCACTGTCTTAGGAGGAAATGTTTAAAGATAAGCAGAAAAAAAAATCTAAACTATTATTTGGATCAAAGTTTCTGGGTTTTAGTTCTTCTTTTTCTTTTTGTGTTGTTTTTTTTTTGTTTGCTTTTTTGTTTTTTTAGTATGTTGAATGTGTGTCAACAATTGTACTGAAAAACCCCAAAACTTCTGTGAGCACCTGGACTTTGTCAGGATATGAAGAAACCTCAGCTAAAAAGTTTTCCTCTCAAAATGAATGAAAGTTCAGACCTCACAGCTGCCTTTTTGAATATCATACAATCAATAGCATTGTAATATAGGAATAGTTTTTATTTATTACTCAGTGACTACAAACCTCAGCATTTGGGTCAAGAAAAATTAATTGCCAACCTGGTTACTGATTTGCCAATGCACAGGAAAATTATGCCCAAATACATAGTTTGCATATATTTTGAGCCCTGACAGCATAAGAAATGCCACCTATCTTCAGGCTGTCAGCCCCTTGTAAAAATCCACTTCACCTCACACTTATATAAGCCCCTTAGGAAAATACCTGTCATCGTTCTGCATGGTGGAGATGCACCAGTTCCTCAAGTCAGTATAATCTGAAGGACAACACAAATATCTTGATGGAAGGTTCACCTCTCTCTAAATTCTTCTGAAGCTTGAAGAAAAACTTTGAGACTGTACAACCCAGGCTCACTATTAAACTTGCATCAAGTAACCACATTAACAGGTGATAACTTTGTCATTAATTCTGCCCTTAACAAAGACTACATTTTTAACTATATCAGATTTTATACAGTATTCCATAGTGCTCTCTGAGGATAGTAGATAACTGCACATACTTATAGTCAGCTTGCACTCTGTATTCTTTCAATCCAAGTTGATTTTCCTAAATTGCCTCAACACCACTACTTCTAGACTTTGCTTTTTTACAACACATGCATTTGAAATTTCTTTGATCTTATATAATTTTTTAACAATTCAAGCAAACATTCTAACTAAAGTCTCATTTAATTCTGTGTTCCTGCATTTCAACTCTTATAATACCTGTTTTCTCCATGTCATACAAGGTTCGGTAAATTTAAATGAGTATGAGGCAAACATTATCTATATAAATACATAACTACTGATGTACACACATATACACACACAGACAATACTTGCCATTACATTTTGAGCCTTTAAGAGGACAGAACACTAACGTATGGAAGTACAAAAATAAATTAAATAAATAAAAAGGCACAAAACCCCTGTGTTAAGATATCGGTAGTATTAAATCATCTGAAACTGCTACAAACACTTACACTGGCATTTGCAAGCATCCTAACATGAAGTGTTGAAAAGGGTGTCTGATTCAGAGGTAAGAGTTAACAGCTCAAATCACATCCCTTAAGCCACCTTATTTAAATGTCAGTTTGGGTGTACCCAAGGCACCGAGCAGTATCTTGTCCACTAGCACTCTAGGGAAGGTCTGACAGGACTGGGCTGTGTCAGCGCGCAACGCCGGTACATTGTCTCAGCGATGGACGCGCTACGTGCCAGCTTCAACAGCTCTCAATGTATTATTAAGTGCAATTTCGAACCAGCTCAATCTCAGGGCTAGATGTGACACACCAAAGCGTTTCTACGTTTATTATCTTAGCAAACAACACAGTGTTATAGCCCCTTCCTGCTTCCTGCAAATCCGCAGCAATGATGCAAAGCAGCATTTGTTTTAATTCCCTTTTGGAATACAAATGCCTGCCTTCGTTCTGGCTGTTCCCAAGCAAGACGCACTGTGGACAATAGTTTCTGAATCAATGACACCTTTTCACACTGGTGGCAAAAACTGGGGGGAAAAAAAAAAAAAAAATATTGTACTTCAATCCCAGAAGAAAGCGGAAAAAAAAAAAAAAAAAAAAAAAAAAAAAAAAAAAAAAACAAAAAAAAAAAAAAAACCCAAACCACAAAACAAACAAACAAACAAACAAGAAACAGCTTAAAGAACAAAGGAAACATTAAAACACGGTAGCAATAACAGAAATACCAGCGATCAGGGATGAGAATTAATGGGCAGAAAAGCAGCAGCAGCAGCACTTATTGCAGAGGCAGAGAGAATCCTCTTTCCCTGGAACTCACGGAACTGATGACCTCTCCAACTGCTGAATTAAGCGGCTCCGGGAAAGCAAACACTGACTGCCTGGTTTCAAGACACACATCAGAAGTTGTCAACTCCAGCAACACAATTAGAGGGGATGCGGGAGGAAGAGGTGGAAAGGGAGCGACAGAGACAGAAACGCTGCAGCTTCAGGCGCTGTTGCCGAATGGAGAGCGGCGAGGAGAGCCCTGAGCATGCAGGCGAGTAAGAAGTGAAGAGCATTTACCGGCAGCGGCGGCGGCAGCAGGTTGAGCAGCCCGAGTGCCTCACACTGTCTCTGGGAGATAACTTAGCGCCGGGGCGGATTCCTCCACAGGCGACGGACCCCCCTCTCTCCTTCCTCCGCTCCGCTGTCCCCTCCCGTCCCGTCCCGTCCCTCCCCCGGGGAGCGGAGCGGCAGCCGCAACCTCCCACAGCGCTCGGCGGCGGCGGCGGCGCGGAGGGCCCGCGGCGGCGGAGGGAGCGCGGGC